>CM077227.1:34031773-34211773 GCA_039654775.1 Spinibarbus caldwelli | reverse complement strand
GCTCCGTGACGCTGCTGTTGCTCTCTGTAATGCTGGGTGCAGGTCCTGTTGCTCGGAAGTCTGTAATTACTTATAAGTGTTTTGTCATCAAAATGTAAAACATCTTCAGGGTCCTCCAAGAGTCTTTCTACCATTAAACATCTCCGTTCTTCATTTTCAATTATTAGTAAATGTAATACGATTGTTGGACAGTGCAACTGTAAGTGGTTTTTCCGTTAGCTTTCAAATAATTGTGAAGTTAGGACAGCTGTGGGGTTGCCCTAAAGTTAAGACAGTTTTTAGGATTTTTTTGTCAGGTTAGGAGGTTTCTGTAATACCCCTTTCCTATCTGTAGTTAAGATAAGATAACACACTTAGGAAATGCTGTTCTGTAAGAGCTTTTGTCCTAAATGTGGTCCTAACTCAAATTACCATGCTTACCAAACAGATAAGATGAGATTTTAAAGTAAGGATCTTCTGTAATACGCCCCCTGGAGCACAAAAGCAGTCATAAGCAGCTCAGGTATATTTGGAGCAATAGCCAACAATACATTGTATGGGTCAAAATTATCCATTTTTCTTTTATGCCAAAAATCATTAGGATATTAAGTAAAGATCATGTTCCATGAAGATATTTTGTAAATGTCCAACTGTAAATATATCAAAACTTCATTTTTGATTAGTAATATGCATTGCTAAGAACTTCATTTGGACAACTTTATTTTTTGCGCCCTCAGATTCCAGATTTTCAAATAGTTGTATCTCAGCCAAATATTGTCCTATCCTAACAAACCATACATCAATGGAAAGATTATTTATTCAGCTCTCAGGTCAAATTGACCCTCGTGACTGGTTTTGTGGTCCAGGGTCACATATAAACAAATTTGTATCTATTTTCTGTATTGGCTGCTGCTGTCTGACCTCGGTTTCGTAAGGCTTGTCTCCACAGGATCTTGCCGATGACGGCGGTCCAGGCGTTCTTCACCTCTCCAGAAGCGGAATGCAGGATGAAGGTGTCCTGTGACTTCCTCCGGCGAAACCAGATCTCGAAGCGCAGGCCGCTGTCTCCCACGTTCTCCGTCATCCCGATCTCAGCCGTCTGAGAGGAGAGCAAACACTCCTTCATTCACAAAACTCACAGCAGAAACTCTGCGTCTGACACCAGACTCGTATTCTGTACCTTGAAGGACTGTTTGTAGATGTAGATGTCGTATCCTCCTTCAATCTTCTTGGTCTTGCTGAAGAGGATGAGATCCTCAAAAAGGAAAACGTGGCGCAGGTATTTTTTGCGTCCGCACCAAACGATGAACTCGTCCTGACAGCGAAGCTGACCCTGCTCCTTCAGATTGACCTGAGAAAAACACAACACAGTATATAAGTCTCCATCAAATCATGTCAACACATAATCAAACTGCTAATATAAGCTAATTCAAATTCTCTGTGTACTTTTTGTGAAATACAGTAAAAATGATTGTAGTACAGTAGGAATCTTCAATAAAATGAAATGTTCCTGTGGTAGAGAATTGTGTTAGCAGCGCAGAAGGTCGTGGGTTCAATTCCCAGGGAACACACATACTGATAAAAAAAAATGTATAGCCTGAATGCACTGTAAGTCGCTTTGGATAAAAGCGTCTGCTAAATGCATTAATGTAAATGTAAAATAATATGAACAGTGAAAGAGATTTAATGAAATTAATAACTTATTTTAATTATTAAATAACTATTTATTTTAGTCATTTAGTCACTCAAATATTTATTTAGATACATAAAATAATTATTTGAATAAAATGTATTAATATAAATAAATTGTTATATTTTTAAGTATTTGTTTTATTTATTAAATGGTTATTTATTTAATTTAAATCAAATAAATAAATAAATACAATTATTTATTTGAATAACATTCAAAAAATAAACATATTTCAAAATAACATTTTTAAATAAAATTATTTATATTATTTAATTATTAAATAATGATTTCTTTTATTTACACTAAATATGATTTAATCAAATAAATAAACAAACAATTATTTATTTGAATCATACTTTCTCAAATAAAAATAATTATAATAAATTAATATTTTAAAATACTTATTTTACTTACATTGTTATTTATTCAAATAAATAAAAAACACAATTAATTATTTAAAATAAATAATATTTAAAAAAATATTTTGTTTTATTCAATTATTTGTTTTATTTATTCAATAATTATTTATTTTATTTACATTGAATTTATTTGAATAAAATGTATTATTTAAGTATTAAATAATTATTTATTTTATTTACTTTAATATTTAAACAAATGTTTATTTGAATAAACTGTATTCATATTAATAATTATATTAAAAAAACAATTTTCAATAAAAATATTTATTTTATTTAATTATTAAATAATAATTTATTGTATTTACTTTAAATGTTTTTTCCTTCAAATAAATAAATAAAATTGTTTGTTTGAATAAAATGTATTCAAATACATGAATATTTATTTTAATAATTATAATTATGACTGTCTAGCTGGTTAGCCACAACTTTCTTTTGTGATGACTGAAACTCAGTCAGATAAAGTTAGGGGTCATATCTTTATAGTGGTATTACTCATATTATAAAAACCTAAAATTTTACTGGTTTAAACCAGAAACCATGTGATGTCCATGGTGGACGCAGGGTCTGAAGGGTCAAATAATAATAATTTATTTTATCTAAATCAAGCTTACATCACAGCCGCGGATGGCGTCCATGGCCAGCAGGTCGTTCCCGTGGCGCAGCTGGAACTTGACCATCTCCTCCGCTGTTCTGAGGTCAGCGAGCTCCTGCTCCTGAGACTGACTGCACTCCTTGATCAGATCCTTCAGCAGGAGAGCGTATTTACTCATCCTCTGGATGGGCTTCAGCAGGTACGAGGCCAGGTCCATCTTATCGCCCAGCTCCACCTGCTTGTTCTGCAGAGCACAGGAACCGCTCAGAAACGTGCGTCAGCTCGAGTGAAGAACGTCACGGAGGAGAAACATCAGCGCTTACCTTGAAAAAACTGTTTCCGTGGCTCGTGAGCAGAGCGTCTGAGCGCGGCTTGTTTTTGCTGTACAGGGCGTACATCCCGAACTGCTCCTCCTATCCGTGGAAAACACACATTTATATCTTACACTATCTCGTAAGATTTTACCAGCATTTATCGAGAGCAACCATGACCACTTCTGCCATTGCACACTGAACACATTATCATTTTAAAGTTTGAGGTTTTATACAAATAAATAAATAATTATATTTTAAAATATTTTATTTTTTTATTAAATAGCTACAATAAATGTTTTTTATTTAAATAAATTAAAAATTATTAAAATAATATACTTGAATTAAATGCATACAAATAAATATTATTTTTGAATAATAATTATTTAATAATTATTTATTTTATTTTATTAATAATTCATTATTTTATTTACACCAAATGTTCTTTATTCAAATAAATAATTTTATTTTAAAGATTTTATTTAATTAATCAATAATTACTTATTTACATTAAATAGTATTTATCCAAATAAATAAAAAAATATTTATTTGAATTAAATGTATTCAAAAGTAAATGAATAAATCTACTTTATAAACAGTATAATAATATAATAATAATATTTAAATAATTATTTATTTTATTTAATTATTAAATAATTATTTATTTTAATTATTCATTCATTTTATTTACATTAAATTCTAATAATTATGAGCATTTGATTTGAATTAATTATTTTAATAAATAATACTTTTATTTTAAAATTTTATTTCATTTAATTATTCAATAATGACTTTTTATTTACATAAAATTGTATTTATTCATTTTTTAAATTAAATGTATTCACACAAATGAATAAATCTACTTTATAAATAGCATAATAATAGTAAATAGTATAATATAATAACATTTAAATAATTATTTTATTTAATTATTAAATAAGACATTTACAGTATTATTTTATAAAAGATTTCCATCTTAAATAATTGCTTTTCGTTCTTTCATCAAACTTTCTATTCATCAAAGAATCCACCATTTCCACAAAAATATGAACTGTTTTCATCATTGATAATAATCAGAAATGTTTCTTAAGCAGTAAATCAGCATATTAGAATGATTTCTGAAGGATCATGTGACACTGAAGACTGGAGTAATGATGCTGAAAATGCTGACTCACGTGTTTGAGGAAGCATCTGCTGATGGACAGCGGAGAATGAGCGCAGCTCTCCAGATCCGTCAGGAAATACTGGCTGTGAAAGTCCCACAGTTTCTCCAGATTCCCGAAAATGATGCTGCGCTTCCCTCGGAGGTCCTGAGGAAGGTCCAGTCGCTCCATCTCGGGGAAGTAGTGCTGGATGATGTAGCTGAGCGATCTGACATACTCTCTCTCTGTCGAGATCATCTCATCCATGATGTGCTGGATTTTACTGAAACGCAGTGTGAAAAAAGCAGTTCAGTCATACACTCTTAAAAATAAAGGTGCTTAAAGGTGCTTCACAGCGATGCCATAGAAGAACCATTTTTGGTTCCACAAAGAACCATTGAGTCAAAGGTTCTTTAAAGAACCATCTCTTTCTTACCTTTTTATAATCTGAAGAACCTTCTTTCACCACAAAGAAGCTTTTGTGAAACAGAAAGGTTCTTCAGATGTTAAAGGTTCTTTATGGAACCATTTAGACAAAAAGGTTCTTCTATGGCATCGCGAAGCACCTTTATTTTTAAGAGTGTGCATCTCACCGAGTTTGCTAATGAGAATTTTTTTTTTTAATCGGCTTTAAAATGTGGATTTATAGTCAACTAAAAATACAAATAAAATAATGATTATTTATATTTGTTTATTTTTATGATTAATTATAATTACCAGGGGTGTAACGGTACACAAATATGACGGTTCGGTATGTACCTTGGTTTTAACACCACGGTTCGGTATGGTTTCAGGACAGCAGGAGGAAAAAAACTAAACTTTTTTTAAATTTTATTTAAACACTGGTTTACTGAAGAAATTGCTCTTTCGTTAAATAAATTAAATTACAATTAAGTTTTCTTAGGGATAAAAATCTACCTCAGCTTCTGCTGTAAACTATAGGGAGAACTTTTACATTATTATAAGGTTACAATTAACAACAGAGCCCAAAATTCAATTACTATTTATTTTTAACTATAATAATCAACACTCAAATTGTATGCAAACATGTAAATTGCTCATAATGCAGTTTTTAAATTAACTTCTAATTAAACAATTTCTATTTGTTGTTGAAATATAATCATTTACACAGTGGCTGTTATAACTTGTTTCACAAAAGATTTATATAAACATACATTAATTAAGACATTATTAACAGGTAAAGTAAAATATAATGAAGTATATACTCTAATATTTCTCAAAATGCTCTTCTCAAGGCAAGCAAATAACGAGCTGTGGACACTGATGACTTGCCAGTCAAATGCAAACTCAGAATATTATACAAAACTGCAATAATTAAATATGTTAAATAAGACAAATATCATTTCTGTATTTAATCCCATTTTATTAACCAAAGTCTTACTGATCTTCGATGATCCAATTCAACCATACTAAGCAAAAATGACCCATTTGTGTTTCATTTCTGTTATTGCTGAATAGAGTTGAACTTTCCTCTCCTGCGTCATATTCTTCATGTGATTAGTTTGAGCTGCACCCTCTACTAGACGTGAATTTACATTTCCTTCAGCCTGAGGTGGATTCATTTCACTTTTGTTGTGAAAGGGCTTTTACATTTGTAAAAGAAGAACTTTTTTATATAAAAACAAACAAACAAGCAAGCCCAGCCCAGCCCAGATTTAAAAAGTAACTCAAAAGTAACTAGTGGTCAACCGATATATCGCCAAGGCCAATATATCGGCCAATATTTCGCATTTTTCAAATATCAGCATCGGCCAATAAGTTTTCTGTTTGGTCGATGTGTTTGAGGCGGAACTTTTATTTTGATGGTGCTGAGAACAGCAGCAGCACTCACACATTCTCCCTTTTGTTCGCTGTCGTCGTTAAGAGTTCTGTCTAATACGGATAGAAGTCTGTTTAATAACCAGATAGAACTGTTAAACAAAGGAATTAAAATGTATACAAAATGTATTATAATGACTGCTTTGATATTATTAGTAATAGAAAGGCAAACACTATAATACTTTCTCGTTTGCCGTCAGCATTGAGCAAATACGCATTTATATCATTTAAACAAATCTTTGAATGACTAATGAACATTTAATTTCACAAACCTTGCAGACTTAGTAGAATTCAGTTGTGAGATCTTTTAAAGCGTGCATTTGTAACTTGCATGATCGCGTGTTCTCTGCGTGACAGTCGGTCCGTGTAAATTGAATGCGGACAGGAGGAGAATTCAGCTTCACTGGAGACTCACGATCGTGATTTCAAACTATGCTGCGCTTTATGCATTTGCCCACTGTAAAATTCATGTCATTTTCACTGTGTGCTGTATGCAAAATGAGTGTTACATTGGCTTTATTTGAAACAATATGATTCCCACCGCACACAAACTTCCCAGAACACTGAGTGCCCTTGTTAGTTACTGTGTTTACTACCTTTTTAATTATATTTTAGTTAAATATTATTTATTTGTGAAAAATACTTGGTCATCTCAAGTATGTTTATTTTACACATTTTACACATTTATTTTTTGATCCATTTTCAAATGATTTCAAATTTCTTACATATTAATTAAAATAAATAAAATTATATCGGCTTTATATTGGCCACCGGCCACCCTGCTTTCCAAAATATCGGCATTGGCAGTCAAAAAAAATGATATCAGTCGACCGGTAAACGCAACGCATTACTTTCCATACAAAGTAACTAAGTAATGTAATTAGTTACTTTTTTAGGGAGTAACGCAATATTGTAATCATGCATTACTTTTAAATGTAACTGTCCCCAACACTGAAGACCCGTACCGAAAAGTTTCTGTACAAATACGTGTACCGTTACGCCACTAATAATTAGTAATATTTGGGTCTGAAAGCAGGATGTTCTGCGCATCACTCACCCGCTGTGTCTCTTGGCATCTGCGTGGCTGTGTCTGCACTGAGGAGACGGGGACGACATGCTGCGGCTGCGACTCAGTGCCGGGCTCTGGGCGTTATTGGAGACCTCCAGGCCTCGGATGCAGACGCCGCTGTAGCCGTGAGGAGCTCTGTCCCGCACCGGCAGCTCCGAGCTCAGCGCCTTCTTCATGATCTTCTTGAGCGGCTGCTTGCGGAGGCGCGCCACCGGTGAATGCAGCGGCTCCGAGTGACACGAGGTAGACGAGTCGATGGTGCAGTCGCTGTCGGTGTCCTCAAACGCAGACGGGGGAAACGAGAGCTGGCTTCTGGAAAACGGACCTGCTGAGTGCCGCTTCTCATCTTCATCGTCAAAACACGGCGGTGAAGAAGAGCTCAGAGCGGGAGCCGCAGAGGAGTCCAGTCCGTTCTGAGTCTCCACAGGATTCGATACGGTCTCTGTCAGAAACACAATCAGAGTTATTACCAAGCATTTCTACACACGCAAGAAATTCGTCTTGGGGAAAGTTACTTTTAGAAGTAATGCATTACAATATTGCGCTACTTCCTAAAAAAAGTAACTAATTACGTTACTTTAGTTACTTTTTATGGAAAGTAATGTGTTACATTACTTTTGAGTAATGTGTTACATTACTTTTGAGTTACTGTTTAAATCTGGGCAGGGCTTGCTTGTTTGTTTGTTTTTAATATAAAAAAGTTATTTTACAAATGTAAAAGCCCTTTCACAACAAAAGTGAAATGAATACGCCTCAGGCTGAAGGAAATGTAAATTCACGTCTATACAGTAGAGGGCGCAGCTCAAACAAATCGTATGAAGAATATGACGCAGAGTTCAATACTATTCAGCAATAACAAAAATGAAACAGATGTGTCATTTTTGCTCAGTATGGTTGAATTGGATCATGGAAAGTCAGTAGCAAAGACTTTGGGTAATGAAATGGGATTAAATACATAAATGATGTTTCTCTTATTTAACATATTTAATTATTGCATGTTTGTATAATATTCTGAGATAGAATTTGACTGTTTTTATTCATTTTGAGGAATACTGAATCTGTTTTTGTGCAGGTGAGATGAGTAAATACATTCATATTTGGTCTAGAACTAGAGTAACATCATATTCACTCAGCAAACATAACACCTCTGCACTTACTCCCCATTTCAAAGTGACTTGTATTACTTATTTGAAAAAGAAACTCAGATATTTCCTTATAAATTCAAAAGAAAAGTGTTACTTTACTAATTACTTTAAAAAAGTAATCTGATTACGTAACTCTCATTACTTGTAATGCGTTAGAAATACAGACATAGTGGAAAAGGCAAGAAATACTACTACTTGTCCGCTTGATCCTATTCCAGCTCATCTCCGTCAAGCCATTTCTCCTGCAGTTGTACCTGCACTCACTCACATCGTTAACACATCCCTTCACACTGGAGTTTTTCCCTCAGCATTTAAACAGGCTCGTATAACCCCACTACTTAAGAAACCCACTCTTAACCCAACTTTTTTAGTGAACTACAGACCGGTTTCCCTTCTACCTTTCATTGCAAAAACACTTGAACGAGTTGTGTTCAACCAAGTCTCTGCCTATCTCACACAGAACAGTCTGTCTGGCTTCTGTCTGGCTTCAGAAGTGGACATTCAACCAAATCTGCCTTGCTCTCAGTTGTTGAATCCCTAAGACTTGCAAGAGCGGCTTCCAAAGTCTTCATTACTTATCTTGCTGGATCTGTCCGCTGCTTTTGATACGGTCAACCACCAGATCCTCCTGTGAACCCTATTGAGAAAGGGCATCTCAGGAACCGCACTCCAGTGGTTTGAGTCTTACCTCTCAGATAGGTCCTTCAAGGTATCTTGGAGAGGTGAGGTATCCAAGTCGCAACATCTAGCTACTGGGGTGCCTCAGGGCTCAGTTCTTGGACCACTTCTCTTCTCTGTCTACATGGCATCACTGGGTTCTGTCATTCAGAAACATGGCTTTTCATATCACTGCTATGCTGATGACACTCAGCTCTACCTCTCATTCCATCCTGATGATCCGATGATAGCTGCTCATATCTCAGCTTGTCTAACAGACATTTCTTGCTGGATGAAGGACTATCACCTTCAACTCAACCTAGCTAAGACAGAACTGCTTGTAGTTTCAGCTAACCCATCACTTCATCACAATTTCAACTTCCAGTTAGGCTCATCAATCATAACTCCTTCAAAAACAGTCAGAAACCTTGGAGTTGTGATTGATGATCAGCTGAATTTCTCAGACCACGTTGCTAAAACTGCTCAGTCCTGCAAATTTGCTTTATACAACATTAGGAAGATCAGGCCCTTTCTTTCAGAACATGCAACACAACTCCTTGTTCAAGCTCTTGTTCTGTCCAGCCTTGATTATTGCAATGCTCTCTTGGCAGGTCTTCCAGCCAATTCCATCAAACCTCTACAATTAATCCAAAATGCCGCTGCAATATTAATCTTTAATGAGCTGAAAAGAACGCACGTCACACCTCTGTTCATCAATTTTCACTGGCTACCAATAGCTGCTCGCATAAAATTCAAGGCATTAATGTTTGCCTACAAAACCACCACTGGCTCTGCACCCCTTTACCTAAATTCAGTACTTCAGACCTATGTGCCTCTAGAAGCTTGCGTTCTGCAAGTGAACGACGCATTATTGTGCTATCCCAAAGAGGCACATAATTACTTTCACTGACTTTTTCATTAACTGTTCCCTCCTGGTGGAATGACCTGCCCAACTAAATCCCAGCAGCTGGATCCTTAGCCATCTTCAAAAAATGTCTAAAAACACATCTCTTCCATCTTTTTTTGACCCTCTAACTCTAGCACTCTCTATTCTAATTCTATTTTATCTATCTGTCTTCTTTTTATTTAAAAAAAAAACAGCACTAATTATAGTTATTATTACTATTAAATATTTTTTTACAGTATAGTATTATTACTATTATTGTTGTTGTTTACTGTTAATTAATACTATAATGTAATAATACTATACTGTAAAAAATATTTAATAGTAATAATAACTATAATAATAATCAATGAAGAAATATTTTACTAATATATAATAATATACTGTAAAACCAAACCATGCATATTTAATAAATAATAATAATAATAATAATAATAATAACAAAAGAAGAAATATATTACATATGTAATAATACTATATTGTAAAATAAAAACTGAGTATTTAATAATAATAATGATAATAATCAATGTTGAATGAAAAAATTTGAATATTTATTTAATAATGATCAATGAAGATATACTACTAATATACACCTGTAATAATAGTACTATACTGTAAAATAAAAATAATATTACTACGATATAACACTATTATACTGTAAAATAAAAATTGAATATTAAATAGTAATAATAATAATTTTCATTGTATTTTTTCTTCTCTTATTTATTTTTAGAATAATTATTGTTTTTGTTTTGATTATTGTACTTTAATATGTTTTAATTCCTTGTAGTATTATTGTGTTTTTGTCTGTTAATAAATAAAAAAAAAAGAAAGAAAACAAAGAGAACAATAGATGGAATGAATTTAGTATTAGGTATCTTAAAATAATAATAATAATAAATTAAGAAACATATGACTAATATACAATAATACTTTTCTGTAAAATAAAAATATTGAGATTTAATAATAATAATAATCATCATCATCATCAATGAATATAATAATTAGTGCTGTCAAATGATTAATCACGATTAATCGCATCCAAAATAAAAGTTTTTCTTTACATAATATATCTGTGTGTACTGTGTATATTTATTATGTATATATAAATAGACACACATACAGTATATATTTTGAAAATATTTACATGTATATATTTATATTCATATAATTTATATTATATATAAATATATTTAATACATAAACGTAACATATTTTTCTTAAATATATACATGCATGGGTGTGTATTTATATATACATAATAAATATACACAGTACACATACATATACATGTAAACAAAACTTTTATTTTGCGATTAATCGTGATTAATCGTTTGACAGCACTAATAAAAATACTATTCTATGAAATAAAAATAGAGTATTTAATGATAATAATAATAATTAATAATACAGAAATAATTACTAATATATATTAATACTATACTGTAAAATAAAAAATGGGATATTTAATATTAATAGCAATAACAACAACAATTATGTTCATTATTGTTTTCTTTTTTTACAGAACAACAATAAAAATACAGATGAATATGATCATTTATGTTGCGTGAGTAGTTGTATAAGTAAAATTTGTGTCTGTCTGTGTGATTTACCGGAAGCGGTCAGCGTCTCCTCCAGCTGTTGTTTGGTTTGTTGGCACTGCTGCCAGATGCTGCTCCAGCGCTGCAGCTCCCTCTCGCTGTTCAGATCCAGCACGGTCTGGTTGAGCGAGCTGAAGTTCTCCAGAGAAAACTTTGTGGCTTCGCTGTGATAGTCCTGCAGGACCTGCAGCACAGCGGGCGTCAGACCGAGCGCGTCTCCGTCCAGCCTCATCTGACAGAAATACTCCTGACAGTGCAGCATCCACTGCTTTGCCTACGGGACACAGTTCAACACATTATCAGAAGAGGTTTTTTTAATTATTGCATCCGCCGATAAGTTTTTCTGTCTGGCTGATAAGTGTTGTGGGGGACTTTTATTTTGACAGCACTGAGAATTTTTATGACGTGTTTCAGAGGGATATTTACGGAGACTGAGACGACTGAAAGCACACCCTGTTTATTTTCTTTATTTTCCAAAAGCACAAAGTTTTGTTGATATGGTGAGCATACACAAATAAAATTTACTTTTACAGATTCAAGTCATGTATTACTTTTATGTTTCCAATCAAAAATGATGGTGCAGTTTAAGTTCTAGTGCTTTTTTTTCTAGTGCAGTTTAGTCCTTTGCAAGTTAGCAAGTTATTTTAGCAATTGTCTTTTACATTTTACATTTTCTGCTTTTGTCACTTTTATTTTTGTTTATTTTTGTTTGATTTATTTTTATTCCAGTTTTAGTTTATAGTTCTCAAGTATAAATTAGTGTTATTTTAACATCATTGATGTACTATTATAGTTTTTTAAGAATTCAAATTATATTTTATTTTTATATTTTTTGTTATTTTAATTTAAAATTAAATAATTATTGTTTTATTTCAGTTAATGTTTATTTTAAATAATGAATGTTTTAAGCTTTAGTTTTAGCTCATTAAAATAACTAAATTGGTATAAATCAATTTTTAAAATCAAGTTCAAATGATTACTTTTTTTTTTACAAATTTAGAAAAAAGGTAAAAAATATTAATTTTCAAATGAATAAATATTTATAAATAAATAATATAATAATTAAATAATAAATAATATAAAAAAATTTAATCAATATTATTACTCCTATATCAGTCAACCACTAATTATGATGACAATAGTTGATATGATGCAGCTAACTAGACATAAAGCAATCAAAACACTCGTTACCGATTCGTAGAACTCGTAGAGGTTGAGCAGGACGTCCAGCTCATGTTTGCGAGTTTCGCTGCGCTGCAGGACGGAGCTGATGTGCTCTTTGACCTCCAGAAGAGCTGGACCTGCTTTAGACTCGGTCAGTAACGCTGCTGCTTTCTTCTGCTGTTCCTACAGGAGCAAAATCAACACCAAGTGATCTAGTTAGTCATTCAGATGACCACTAATCCAAAGACTTAAGACGCTTTAATATGATTCGCTTCAATGTTTCCTTACACACTCTATTTTTTTTTTAATTAATTTATTTTTTACTGTGGTTTTATGAAAAACCACATAAAAGTTGGTTTCAGTTGGTTTTATATTTTTTTATATAAAAAAACATTACAGTTACATAACAACGCATAATAAATAAATCAATCAATCAATCAATCAAACAGAAAAAGTAATAATAAAAAAGTTAAAATAAAATAAAATAAAATAAACGAAAGTGGAAAATGTTGAATTTTTTTTTTTTTTTTTTTGTGTTTTAGTTTTAATGATAATAACCCTGGCATAAAAAAATACTAATTACTACTACTACTACTAATAATAAATGAAGAAATATATTATATATGAAATAATACTATACGGTTTAATAAAAAAATAGTATTTAATAATAATAATAGTAATCAATGAAGAAATATATATATTACATTTACAATAATACTATACTATAAAATAAAAAATTGTGTATTTAATAAAAAACATAATACCAACAATAATAGTACATGAAGATATATTAGTAATAAATAACAATGCAATACTGCAAAAAATAGAATAATTATTTAATAATAATCAATACTAATCAATGAAGATATATAAAATAAAATAAAATAAAATATAAAATAAAATATGTATAATGTTTATATATTATACATAATATTATATATAATATATAAACATTTCACGTTTATCATATTTATTTTGCTGTCATCCAGTGTGCGTTTATATTTTCCATGTAAACTGTAATTATCAACATTTGTGTCTTATGTCACTTTAGTAAAAATGGTTCAGCTTTGCCCAGATCAAACTGGCTGCTGTTGAGACTGAAACCTGTTCTTGAACTCATTTAATTTCACCAAGTGC
Source organism: Spinibarbus caldwelli (assembly GCA_039654775.1). NCBI lineage: Eukaryota > Metazoa > Chordata > Actinopteri > Cypriniformes > Cyprinidae > Spinibarbus > Spinibarbus caldwelli. The sequence goes on along the minus strand of CM077227.1, from coordinate 34,198,124 downwards.
ATCCTGGGACAGTAAAACGCCAGATCTCTTTTATCTCTGTGTGATTTCTCCAAGCACTTACAGTGGACTCCTCCATGAACTGGGCCAGACTCTGTCTCATGTCCTGAATGGAGCTCAGAGAGAGACTGTAGGAGTCCAGAGGAGCCAAATGCTTCTCACTCTCCACATAAAACCACCTCTTAACCTGAGGACAGACACATCAGCACGCAGCCTCTCCAATAATCAGTTTTTATTTAGAAAAAAAAAAATCATTCATTTACTCCACAGACAAGCTGATTTTTAATGATTACATACAGTATGAACACATGATAACATATTCTAGCATGCTACCAGAACTGATTGCATGTAATCTGGATTACGTAATCAGATTCCAAATATTAACTACTTGTAATTAGATTAAATTACATTTTAAAATACTCGTAATCAGACTACAGTTACTTTTTTCTTTTTTATGGATTACATGATTACATATTATTTACACAATAGCAATAATTTATTGATAATTTATTGATTCTCCCTAATTCCTCTTTTTCATCTTTAAATAACACTACCGCTTATATACACTCAGAGAGTCTTCTGGTTTTGATCAAAGACCAGTCAGTAGTCAGGTGGCTGTAATTACACAGAAAATTAAGCTGAGGCTACACAGCATTTGACACTGGATTTACAAAAATCATTTCAGTTTTAAGAAGTGTTTTAACACTGCATCAACACTACTGATGAACACATTCATTTCTATTTAAATTATCACTCACTCAGTCAGTTTAATTTTTTTAATTTACTATGTATTACTTTGGAAGGCGTTTGTCTTTCAAACACAAATTCACCAATTTATTTATTTAATTTTGTATTTTTTTTTTGTCATCTGATCCTCTTTCACCTATTATATTTTTATATGAAGTACCCCTGAGATTTTAAAATAAAAATTTTAACTCTGCATGCATATAAACATTTGCTTGTTCATGGTTGTCTGACATTGGTTATGGTCACATGACATGCAGGTAAACAAATCAAATATATCATTTTTTCAGTAAGTGTTTTATTTTGATTCATTTTAAAATGATTTGTTTTAAATTTAACATTTTTATGATTTAATTAATCATTAGCTTTTCATAAACCCCTGTGGTTCCTTCACAAACCCAGTTTGGGAAACCTGGACATAATGTTTAATGCACTTCATGTTGTTGATAACAACAAATGGAATTTATTTTCTTACTCTTTGTATTTTTATATCAATATGGTACAAGATTATCCTATTTAAATCAATGTGAAAAACAAAACAGGTCAAAAGTAATATAAAAGTAGTCTGAATATATTACCTTAAATATGTAATGTAATGGATTATGTTACAAACTACATTTTTTGTCATGTAACTTGGAATCAGTAACAGATTACAATTCGTAAGTAATCTACCCAGCAATGCATGCTACCCTATAAATAGTTAACATGTTTTCTGATCAAAAACTGAGATCTAAAAACACAAACCCCTGCGTGATTTGATTGCATAATCACAATGCCTTATTGTTCACATTAAGAGCTTTAAAATGCCTAAAGAGAAAGTGATTGGGAAAGATCCCGTCTCTCACCTCCTGGTGTCTCTCCTGTAAGACACGCAGCTCCAGGAGCTTCTCCAGCTGCTGCAGGGATTTATTAGACAGAATGACCAGTTTATGAACCTCTTCATCCACCTGGTTATACAGTGCACTGACCAGATCCACAGCGTCCCTGCATACAACACAACAGCTCCAGTCAAACACTACACCACAACTAAACTGCATCAGTGTTTTTAAAAATTATGTGGTTTTTTGTGGCCTCTTATTTTATTCGTGCAGCAAAAATTCAAACTTTCTCTAGGTTGCATGATGGAGCATCACTTTTTTCTTCTACATTCATATACTGTACCATTCCTATTGAAATTAATGTACATTTTAATTTTGTATGATTTTCCCATTAAAAATGTAAAAGCCTTCAAAATAAAATAAAAAATAACTGAATAATTAAATTAAAAAAATCTAATAAAAAACTAAATTATACATTTCTTGAGAAGCAATAAGACTTTATTATGTACAAAAACAATGTGCCAATGAGGTAATAAAAATTAACTTCAATAACATTTAAGATAATTTTGCTTATGTATACTGCTTTAAGGGTGTTTGGATATTTTCACTTGAAAACAAGACAAAGACATTTTTTATGCGGACTTTAAGTGTCATTTAGGTTGAATTAAAGCAGATGGATAACGTGTGCATGACAGAATTAAACCTGCCATTTATTGACAGGAGCGTTTTGATAAAAAATAATAATAATAATAATAAAATAATAATAATAATAATAATAATAATAATAATAATAATAATAATTGTGTCATATTTTCCCATTAAAATAATGTAAATGTCCTTAAAAATATAAATTATAAATTAAAAAAATATATAAATTATACATTTCTTGAGAAGCAAAATGAAGTGACTTAAATGAAGTGGATTTGTTTCACATTTTTACTTAAAAAAAGAAAAAAACAGTATACCAGTGGCATAATGAAAATAAACGTGAATAGCATTTAAGATAATTTTGCTTATATGTATATTGTTTTAAGAGTGTTAAAAAAATAAATGATACATTTCTTGAGAAGCAAAATTGTGTACAATAAGACTTGTTTTGTCTTGTTTTCAGGGTGTTTGGGTATTTTCACCAGAAAAGAACTATTTATGCAGTGTTTAAGTGTGATTTAGGTTGAATTAAAGCAGATGGATGACGTGCATGACGTGTTTTGATGGCGTGTGTGCATGTAATTAATAACACAGGGCTGGGCGTAAATAAACTAAAGTCAGTGTTATACAGGCTTTTTGAAGAAAGGAAAAATAATGAAGGCTCATTTAATTGATTCAGACAAGCTTTTCTACTCAATGTAAGCATCTGTCAGTCCTCTGATGAAGGCAGTACTGTACCTGTAGTTCTCGTTTTCACACATCTCCTCTTTCCGGATGCGGGCCAGAAAGGTGCCGCCCTCCAGCCGCAGGCGGTTGAGTTTGGTGTCGTCCAGAACGCTCTTCATGAGACTCTTCTGCTGGCTGATGACCTCTGACACCTCCTGCAGGAGCACAGACCATCACTATTCAATAATAATCAGCCTGAGTGAAGCTCCGCCCCTCACACTGAACTTGCATTGCGTTACATTAGAAAAAAAACCACACATTAGAGGAGCGCGGGGCACAAAGTAACGCGGGGTTAGTTAGGTTACTTTGGAAATGTAATAGGTTACTGATTACAAGTTACCCTGTCTAAAATGCAATAAGTAGTGTAACTATTTCAATTACTTTATTAAAGTAATGTAATTGATTACATTTTTGATTACTTTTATAAGTTTCTAATGTTTTCAACTGTAAATCATTTTCAAACATGTAAACCAGGCAAGTTTAACCTTACAGTAGAACTCAACACTGATTACTGTCAGACTGTCAAAATCCTTCATCACTTGAATTAAGATTATAATACTTTCATTTTAAAGCACAGCTACCACAAAATCAGACTGACTTTGAGATTGTTCTGAGGTTAAATACAGATTTAAAACCATAACAAGAAATAGTTTAGTAGCTATGATACTGATTTTGAAATCAAACCTTTGCATAGTTATGACAGAAAACACTGGCATCTAACAATGCCTTGGAAAAAAACAGTTAATCTTAAAAAATAAAGCATATGCATCAATGTAAATAGTTAATAAAACAGTTATTGAATAAGCATGTGTCCTAAACTCCTGAAATATTAGTGTCTCATATTTTAGAGCAGTCAACGCAATTTATGAAAGAAATCAATTAAATCTTTGTGTGTGTGTGTGTGTGTGTGTGTGTGTGTGATGTAACCCCTTTTGTAATTGTTAACAGTTTCATAAGTAACTGTAATTTAATTACACATTTTTTCTCAGTAACTGTAACTGATTACAGTTACATTTATTTTGTAATTATGCAATTTAGTTACATGTAACTAGTTACTCCCCAACACTGGTTATAACACACGTGGTTTAAATATTTCCACACATGCTAGCATAACCAAATTTACAGTATTTATATAGAGAAAAAAAAGTGCAGAAAAATTCAAAAATCTTTTGAAGACATCGCTGAACATTTATTTTACCATAGCAAAAGTACATTTCTGACTGAAGTACATTTTTCATCTCAGTTTTTAGTATTCAATTAAGATGAGACAAATCTGCTATTATTTTAATCTCCAATCTGTTATTTAGCAGTTCAGATGTTTCTTTAATGCTTCAATAACTAGCAGAAGACACTAACCGGTTTTTAATTCCAGTTGCGCAGATGGGGAACGTTGTAAGACTGAGTTATTAGAACTATGCTGTTCTATGACATTAGAGGTGTCATTTACACTAATTACTTTTATCAGTTTGAATGAGAAACCATGAGAAACAGGTGAATAAAGCCTGAGAGTCAATGTTTAATGTTCAGAAATGATTATTTCAAGAAATGTAAAGCATTTTGGCTTGTTTATGTGAGAGCTGTGTGTTTTGATTTTCTGAGAGTGTTTCTTCATCTATTTGCTCACATATTGTTCTGAACTATTCTGTATAGCTGTGTGTTGCCATCAGGGCCGTCCCAAGCATGGTTGCAATTAGTTCATTGTCAAACTCCAAAATTACATTATTTTTAATTCTTAAAAAAACTGCATTATTTTATTTGAAAAAGTTAATAATTTTATTGTATTGACAAAATATTTTAGTTTTTTTTTTTCTTCATTAGATTAGATAACATTTTAAGCTGTCATATGATCATGTTACAATGTGCTCCTCAGATGTTACAATGTACCCCAACTACGGGGCATGTTGTCACATTTCACTTCAATTCTTTTGGGGTAAATTAAGAAAAACGTATACACTATAATTATGAAACCAAACCAAAGCCATATATTTGCACTATAAAAGTGTGAAATTAATGTGGAAAAAAAATTATACTCTGAACTCCATGTGGATTTACACAAACTGAGAAAGTCAAAAAGCGTTACATTGTGACCCTACAAAGTAACAAAGCAGAAGCCAACAGTTGCTAAGCTTGGATTGGTCAGTAACATTCTGAAGGCGGGGCTTAACAAAGGGAATGCCAGTAAACAAGGCCATTTAAATCATTTTCAGTGATGCTGCAGAGAATGATCAGAAAGTCAGTGAGTTTTGGTTGTCAGAATTACCTCAGACGTCTCCAGGCTGCTGATGTTGTTGAGCGTCTCGATGGAGCTCTGGAGGGAAGCGATGGCAGCGCTGCAGCTCGCAGCAAACGCTTCGATTTTCTGTCCGCGGATAAAAAAACAAAAACTTCAGTACTTTTTTTTTTTTTTTTTTTTGCATTTTAAGTGTGTATTCTTCCTCATGAATGCAAAAGTTTTAAAGTAGCTCAGGGTTTCCCAAAATGGGCTTTGTGAGTTGTGAGTAATATAAATATCAGGGTTCAAGCGCTGTAAGACCTTCAAGAGCATGGTTAAAAAAATACTACGTATTATTTAGCACGCCTCTGAACACCTTAATGAAATAGACCATTTTAAGAAATTTCTGGTAATTTACCATAAAAATACAGACTTTTCGAGCTTTATAACTGTTACAGTGATACCTAATTATCTTTATAAAAGTTTGCTTGCTTCTTTAGGACTATATGTCACATGTTTTTTCCTATTTTGTGAAGTTCAGAGGTTTTGTTTAGGAATTATAGGCTTTTATTTGGTATACTTGGTCACGTCCATATTTGACATGATCATTATAGCCATCCAAATAATACATATCTACTTTTCTTTTTTTTTTTTGGTTAATTACTGATCTAGGGATCAAAGATTAGCACTACACTGGTTTTGTTGACACTGATGAAAAAACAAGGACTAGTTCGCAAAAGTAGTTTTTTTTTTTTGTTTTGTTTTTTGTCTGTCCAGTCAGTTTTAGGGCAGAATAACAATAACAATAATAATATCATGAAATCTAAATAATAATAAAATTTGCTTTGTGCTTGAACCCCTAATGAATAAATAAATAAATAAATAAATAAATTATATATATATATATATATATATATATATATATATATATATATATATATATACACACACACACACAAATTATATATATATATATATACACACACACACACACACATATGTATTTATTTAAGAAATATATGTAATATATTTAATATATATAAATATGTAGTACATATACACACACATATACATATATATATATATATACACACATCATGTAAATATTTCTAAAATATAGTATAAAATACAAATAAAGTATTTGTGTGTATTCATATATTAAAAAAAAAACTTGCCCCTTTTAGACTTGCACTCTGTTCATTTACTAACTGCTTGTTTTCTTTAAAAAAAAAAAAACTAACACTAGCTTCTCTATTCTTTTTGTATTCTATCTATTTGTTTTCTTTTTATTATACAATTAACAAAAAGCAAAAAAAGGCCTCTAACTCTAGCTTGCTCTATTCTTTTTCTATACTATCTGTTTTCTTTATATTTATTATATAATAATAAAAAAAAGAAACCTTGCTACATGTACTGCGTTAAGCTAACTGAGACTTGTTATAGCACTTGCATATCATTGCTCTTTTGTTGATTTTGATTGCTTCCAGTGTCTTCATTTGTAAGTAGCTTTGGATAAAAGCATCTGCTAAATGACTAAATGTAATGTAATGTAAATGTAATATATACATATAAATGTACACAGTACACACACATATATTATGTAAACACAAACTTTTATTTTGGATGCGATTAATTGCGATTAATGGATTTGACAGCCCTAATATGTTGTTAAATTATTGAAATACCACATTAAACCCTCAGGGGGGCTTCTGCTCTGTGTACCTGTCTGAAGTGAATGTAGTGGCTGTGCTCGTATGGGAAAGAGCCGTCAAAGTCTCTGGTGAGCTGTGACGAGTCGATGTGTTTCTGCAGAGCTTTCAGGGACGTCAGGACTTCACACTGCACAAGAACAGAGACGAGGAGAAACGTTTCACACAAACACGCTCTGACACAAACTGAGACAGAGAACCACACACAGTCATTTACTCACAGGAACTGAGACGTCTCGGTCCACTTTCACTGCTGCGTCTCTGTCCACCAGAATCAAGACTGAGTAAAGTGCACTGGGTATGAGAGTCTGGCAGGACAGAAGAAATCACAGAGCATTAATAAATCAAAACATAAAATCATAAAGTGTATATTTCAATAATTTAACACTACATTTGCATGTTTACAGTCCTCTGATTGTTGGTTAATGGTCATATGGCATTTTGACTGTTTTAAATATTTATTTATTATTATTAATTTATTTAAACTGTGAATTTATTATTTAATTATTTAATTTTCTTCAACTCACAAAGCCTGTGGTTTAGATCATTTATTGTACAGACTAACACCAGAGGGGGAAAAAAACATAAATAATTACAAAGACTAAACTGATTAAATCAGGGATTTTTATTTTTATTTTATTTTTTAATTAATATTTAATAAAGTTAATATTTTATTAATTTAACAAAACATTCACATGTTCATGGTTCATGGGTTAATGGTGACGATATGCAGGCAAACAAAATATTTCATCTTTTTTATCAAGTGTTTTATCTTGATTGTTTTTATTTGAGCTATTTATTTATTTTAATTTTACATTTTTATGATTTCATTAATTGTTATCAAGTATTTTATTTTTGATGGTCTTTATTTTAAATTATGAATTTATTTTAATTTAGCATTTTTATGATTTAATTAATTATTAGTTTTTTATTTACAAATTATTTCTTTTAATTTTACATATTTAGGATTTAATTTTAGTAACTATTTAATTTTGATTGTTTTTATCTTAAAATTATTCATTTTTATTTTTTATTAATTATTAGCTTTTCATCAACTCACAGACTCACAGTTTGGGTTTAGGTCATTTATTGTACAGACCTAACAAACAAACAAAACAAAACTATGCATGTATGATTACAAAGACTAGAGTTTAGATCGTTTATTACATGTAATAGTGCTAATAAGAGCATATTTAAGTGGAGAAACACTTCTTTCTCGCCCCTCTTCTCTCATATTTTGCGTGTTGGGACGGATCATTTTCTCGGAGCGTGTTTTTTAGAGACGTGCTCACACAGGCCTCGTCTCAAACCCCGAGGACAGACTTTCCTTCAGATGTTTGACATGAGCCATGCGCACGACAATTAACATGCTTTACACTCAAAACACCAGTGTGTGAACACAGATGCTTCCAGACATCGCTGTGTCCTAAAACGTGTCAAAGGTTTGAGAGCAGCACAGTTCAGTGCAGGGCTGAAGAGTTTGTGATGTTTCTGGCTTCAGTGAGCAAATATGTGACAGATTAATGTCTGACAATGTCTTGCACTCGAGCGAATCAATTCTGACTTTACATAACTGTGTCAAAGTCTACATCACTTCTTTGTGATTAACTGGAGTGACTGACAACCAAACCAGATTAAATATGATTAAATATGATAATATTTTAAAATACAAAACTTATTTAAACATATTTTAAAATAAATGCATTATTTGCAAACAGATCAAATTGATACTTCACAAAAAAACTAGTTACTAGTTTTTAACTAGTTAAAACCAGACATTGATCCCAATCATTAAAACTAAAACCAAAATTAAAACCATTAAAAAAAAAAGTGACTTGAAATAAAACAAAATGTAACTCCTTTTATTTCAGCTAGTTTCCAAGGCAACATTTCCCATTTTAATTTAGTTTTAACTTGATGTTTAAAAAGAAAAACTAAAACTAAAACTTAAATATAAATAAATCAAAACTATATGGAAATATATACATTTAAATACTACTAAAAATCACAAAAACACACAAAAATGACTACAACTTTAAAGGTAATATGATAATGGAAAATATAAGAATAAAAAAATGATTCAAAATATTACCAAAAAAAAAAACTATAATATTAAGTAAAAAGTAAATAACTATAACTGTAATAACCAGTGATGCAAACTACTCAAATTTTTTGGTAAAATTCTTTATTTTTGAATTGGAAAAATAGGCTGTCATTTATGTGATTGATGTAATTGAATGTGAAGAGACAAGAAGCATTTTTCAGTTTTGTGTTTTCAACATATTAGGCTTATGAATAAGAGTGAATGTGTGCATATATTAAAATTAAGAAATCATAAAATATGTTATAATTATTATAGATTATAATATTTTTATATATGATAAATATTTTAAAATATAAAACTTATTTAAAAACATTTTAGAGTTAACATGAAGAGTTTATTTGCAAAAACAGATAATTTTTTTTTTTTTTAGTTTTTTAAAATTTTCAAATAATTTTTATTGTTATCATGTTTTCATTGTGTTTTATTGTTTATATTGCAGTTTGATTCAGATTAATTGGAATGCACAATGAAAAACATGATTTTTGAAAATTGTTAAAAACGGAGTTATCTGTTTTTGCAAATGAACTCTTCATGTATTATTTGCAAACAGGTCAAACTGATTTAACTTTACAACAAAATGGAAAAAAAAAGTTCTTTCTTTTACACTTAATTCCTTTAAATACACTCTTAAAAATAAAGGTGCTTAAAACGTTCTTCACAGCGATGCCATAGAAGAACCATTTTTGGTTCCACAAAGAACCATTCAAACAAAGGTTCTTTAAAGAATCATCTCTTTCTTATAATCTGAAGAACCTTCTTTCGCCACAAAGAACCTTTTGTGAAACAGAAATGTTCTGCAGATATTAAAGATACTTTATGGAACCATTTAGACAAAAAGGTTCTTCTATGGCATCGTGAAGCACCTTTATTTTTAAGAGTGTAAAAAGACCTTAACCTTTGGGGTCTTTTAAATAAATGAAACACTGGTCCCCCTTGTGGCCTTAATCCAAACACAAAGGTTTGTCTTCCAGACGGTTGTGTGTCTGGTCTCACCTGAAGCTCAGACAGAGCCGTGAAGAGCGCAGACGCGACCGGCTGCCTGCGAGCGTCGACGAGAACGGTCAAACCCAGACCTCGCTTCTCCCTCCTGAAAACACAAACACAAGACGCTCAGAGAAAGGCCTGCGCTGTGTGACAGCGTGCTGCAGAGTTTCCGTGTGGACTGTTTCTCACCGCAGTCTGCCGCAGTAGTAGCACAGCAGCTCACTGATCTGGTTTGAGGTGAAGGCCGCGTCTGTCCACACCTGGTTCCTGCAGCACACCTGCAGCACAGCTCTGCCGCCGCGGTCCTGGTTACCTGCATCCAGATCATGACCCCATAAACCAAACTGAGCACTGATCGCTAGAGCTCCACCGTCTGGGGGAAAATCTATATGTGACCATGGACCACAAAACCAGTCAAATAAATTTATTTAGATCTGAAATCTGAATAAATAATCTTTCCATTGATGTATGGTTTGTTAGGATAGGACAATATTTGTCTGAGATACAACTATTTGAAAATCTGGAATCTGAGGGTGCAAAAAAAATCTAAATATTGAGAAAATCGCCTTTAAATTTGTCCAAATGAAGTTCTTAGCAATGCATATGACTAATCAAATATTACATTTTGATATATATTTATGGTAGAAAATTTACAAAATATCTTCATGGAACATGATCTTTTCTTAATATCCTAATGATTTTTGGCATAAAAGAAAAATCGATAATTTTGAGACATACAATGTATTGTTGGCTATTGCTACAAATATACCTGTGCTACTTATGACTGCTTTTGTGCTCCAGGGTCACAAATGTGATTTTAATTTTAATGATACAAACTGTAAAGAGGGAAAAAGTTCCAGGTTTGCTGTGCTTGTTTGCAGGGCTGCACTAGTTGGTCAAAACATTGATTGCATATCGATATGACGCTAAAATTATAATTATATTCTACAATTATGTTTTTAGTAGATGCTTTTATCCAAAGGGACTTACAAAGAGGAGATTAATACATTAATAATATTAATAATACATATTATATGAGATTAATAATACATATTGTAATAATATTATCATTATTATTAATAATAAGAGTAAATAATAATAATAGTAATATAATTTAATAGAATAGAATAATTTAATATAAAAATAATTATTATGAATGATTATTATAATTACTAGATAAAATATTAGGTTTAAAAACATTATATATATCAATATGACTGTAAAATTATAATTACATTTTATATGTATGCATTTAGCAGACGCTTTTACCCAAAGTAACTTACAAAGAGGAGATAATAATATTAATAATAATACATATTATAATAATATTATCATTAATAATAACAATAATAAATACTACTACTAACAGTAACAATTATTATTATTAATAACAATAATAACTCATCATAATAATTATGTAAATTAATTTAATAATAATAATTCTTGTTATTAAAGATTATTATAATAACTACATAAAAATGAAAGAAAAACTATTAATAATAATAATAATAATAATAGAAATTCTAATATTAAATATAATAATTATTACTATGATAATAATAATTAATAAATAATAATAATAATAATACAAAAGTAATATTATAATAATTATTATCATTATTAATTATAATTACTAAATAAAAATATTAAAACAAAAAATATTAAATAAAGTAAAAATATTGCTATTGTAATTTCACAGTAAAATTAAATATATAATCTAATATAATAATACAAAAAAATAATATAATAATAATAACTATTACAGTACGATTACAATACTAATATACTATAATTTCTAATTTCTTCTTAATTTTTTCTTTTTCAATTTTCATCAAAACCTAAAACACTATGAGCTGTAAGTGTGCAAAAGAACACAGTGCCTCGCTTCACTCTGAAACACACAGCATATAAATGTATTTAATAAAAACGCAGCATCTGCAATTTGGTAATTGCCCTATAATCGGTTTTATTCCAATTAATCATGCAGCCTCATGCAGTTCATTTGCAATGAACTTCAAAAAAATTGATTAATTTAGTTGAATTTTTATAAGGAATATTATATCCATATTAATGTCTGTTTCTGTTTTTGTTGGTTTTTGACCCGGTCACGCACCAGGGAGCGTCAGAGCGCCGGAGGTCAGGAGCTCCTGGTTGAGCTGTGTGATGAGCGAGGGCAGCGCTGGGGGACAGACAGCAGGGGGCGCTGTGGATGGGGCCGGAGACACCGCTGATCTGCTAGAGGGTTTGGGAGGAACAAACTCATCGCCGCTGTTACTGTTCCTCCTGGGGCTCGAGTGCAGACTGTCATCAGAGAGACCTGAACACACAAACAGATCTGAGCATCAAACCTTCAGCCCATCAGGCCCTTTCTTTGGGAACATGCTTCACAACTCCTTGTTCAGGCTCTTGTTCTGTCCAGGCTGGACTATTGCAATGCTCTCTTGGCAGGTCTTCAAGCCAGTTCTATCAAAACTTCACAATTAATCCAGAACGCGGCAGCAAGATTAATTTTTAACGAGCCTTTATGTGCACTGGCTACCAATAGCTGCTCGCATAAAATTCAAGGCATTAATGTTTGCCTACAAAACCACCACTGGTTCTGCACCCCTTTACCTAAATTCAGCACTTCAGACTTATGTGCCTCTAGAAGCTTGCGTTCTGCAGGTGAACGTCGCTTTATTGTTCATCCCAGAGAGGGATAAAATCACTTTCACAGACTTTTACATTAAATGTTCCCTCCTGCCCAACTCAATCCCAGCAGCTGAGTCCTTATCATCTTCAAGAATCGGCTAAAAACACATCTCTTCCATCTTAATTTGACCCTCTAACTCTAGCACTCTCTGTTCTAATTCTATTCTTAAAAAAATGTCCCTTTTAGACTTGCACTCTATTCATTTACTAACTGCTTGTTTTCTTTAAAAAAAAAAAAAAACTAAAAAAAACAACAACTAGCTTTTCTAATCTTTTTGTATTCTATCTGTTTTCTTTTTATTTATTATACAATTAACAAAAGCAAAAAGGCCTCTAACTCTAACTTGCTCTATTCTTTTTCTATTCTATCTGTTTTCTTTTGTTTATTATATAATAAATAAATCCTTGCTATGTGTTTTGCGTTAGGCTAACTGAGACTTGTCATAGCACTTGCATATCATTGCTCTTTTGTTGGTTTTGATTGCTTCCATTGTCCTCATTTGTAAGTTACTTTGGATAAAAGTGTCTGTTAAATGACTGAATAAAAATAAATAAATAAACCTCATCATGACAAAGACTTCATGGTTTAAAATGACGCAACACTGTGAATATTAGCACATTTGAGTTAGTCATAAAGTTTCCTAAAGATTGTGTTATTCAGACCAGTTTCATAATTCTTCCCTGTCTTGTGTCTCGTATGAGAACGCATAGAGATGTTTTAAAAGCATTGCATTTAAACTTCAGTAGTAAAATGAGAATTATAGTTGGCCAGTTTGAATAATTTCAAATACATTGATTCAAAACTGTGATTTAAAGTGGTAACACTCAAAATCATAACTAAATGTATTCGTCAGATGCATTCAGAACCTAAAAATGCAAATAATGGAGTATTTACAGGATTTGATATGTTTAAAACAAATAAAACAAACATTTAAATGGCAGAGATGCAAACAATCAGTTCATTTGACTGTAAAATCAAACACACCTCTCATAATCTGAACTGAACTACACTACTGTTCAAAAGCTTTGGGTCAGTAACTTTTTTATTTTGAACGAAATTAAAACTTTTATTCATCAAGGATGCATTAAATTGATCAAAAGTGGCATTTATAATGTAACAAAATTCCTGTTTCAGATCAATTCTGTTCTTTTGAAATTTCTATTCATCTGTGAATCCTGAAAATAAAATGTATGACAGTTTCCACAAAAATATTCAGCAGCACAACTGTTTTCAAGAAATGTTTCTTAAGCAGCAAATCAGCATATTAGAATGATTTCTGAAGGATCATGTTACACTGAAGACTGGAGTAGTGATGTTGAAAATTCAGCTGCGCATCACAGAACTATATTACAGTTTAACAGATATTCACATAGAAAACTGTTATTCTAAATTGTAATAATATTTCATAATTTTTAATGTATTTTTGATCAAACAAACACAGCCTTTGTGAGCAGAAGAAACTTTCAAAAACAATCTTACTGACTCCAAACAGTATTGTATGTAGTGCAGATATCGAACAGACTGTCTGGAAGGAAGATTGGGTTCAGGTGTGACAAAATCTACACAGTGAGTCTAATGTTGAGTCACGACGGAGACCAGGTGTGTGAGGCGCACACACACACACACACACACAGAGCTGGGTTTCTGGGCCCTCAGGCTCTGGTTTGAGGAATGCTGCAGCTGACATTCCCAGCTGAAGCAGATGTTTGTCAACTTTCTCCTGAATCCAAACCCTCAGGCTGTTTCTTCCAAACCCAGCAACCCAAACAATACAATACAACACAACTCGTTCTCCTCCTCCTGAGAGGAAAGACTGCGGCTGAGGAGTTCAACAACAACTCTAAGAACACTTTATCCACCTTCCTTCAAGGGTTAAATTAGCCAAATAAAATAGATCAAATATTTTTCACAGTAATTAAACTCCCTTATTACACTGTGCTAGAATTGATACAATATTTTAACATTATATGGCACTGAGGAAGTACATTTGAATATCAACCAATAAAAGAAAATTAATAAATTTAAAATAAATAAATAAAATACATTAAAATAAAATAAAATTAAACTGATTTTTTAATCAGTTCATTTGCATGAATCATGTGAATAAAATGATTCACTGAATAATATTTTTTTAAATCAGTTAATTTGCCTGAATCACTTGAATAAAATGATTTACTGAATAATAAAATAAAATAAAATAAAATAATCTGCAAACTATTTTTTTTCTGAATGAATGAATCTCAGTTAGAATGGCATCATTAAACTTTTAATAAAAACTTTTTTTAAAAAGATTTAATAAAAACTTAATTTATAAACTCATGATAAACCATGATAGACTGCAGTATTTAACTATAGTAAGCTATAAAAGAAAGTTGGAGAGAGACTATTTTTTAATCAGTTCATTTACATGAATTTGAATGATTTGATTCACTAGAATGATGCAGAATTTCCAGTGCTTTTTTTTTTTTTATCAGTTCACAAATCATCTGAATTAATTGATTCACTGAATAATAAAATAAAATAAAGAAATGCTGATCTGTTATCTTTCCCTGAGCCCTTTAAAACTCCTATGTATTGAGAAAAATAAGCCTGTCCTTGTCCTGAAAGTATGATGAACTTCACATAAAGATCTTTCATCTGATTGAATAAGACTAGTGACATACTGTGTACAAATATTAGTGTAATATTAGTGTAATATTAGTGCAAATATTAGACCTGTACACCATAATTGTCTATATTATATATTGTGTTTTTGCTATTTGTACATTGCCTATTTGTATATTTGTATATTATTCTTTTATTATCTGTATCCTGTCCTGTTGCTGTCTTTCTGTTGCACTGTAGAGCTTCTGTCACAAAAACAAATTCCTCGTATGTGTAAGCATACCTGGCCAATAAAGCTCATTCTGATTCTGATTCTGATTCATTCTGGTAATTTCAGCATATTTAAGCACATCTTATGCATTTACAAATAAACAATGCAAAGTGATATTTTTGAAGTTTCAGACTTCAAACTCTTGTCATTTCCTCCACTATTGTCTTTCTCATGACATCATTTCCTGTGTGAATCTGAGATCTGCTCCTGTTTGTGCTGGAAATGGACACTGAAGCTCTCATAATAACACAGACAAACACCACAGAACCAACCAACAAACAAAGACAAATAAAACAAACAAACAGAATGTATTTTTCTGAATGAACTAATCTCAGTTAGGGTGGATTTGTTAAACTTTTTACCAGCTATAATTATATAATTATATAATTATAATTATTCTAGTAATTTAAAAAACTAGAATAATTTATAAACAGCTGAAAACATGAAAAACAGCTGCATTTAACTAAATATTAGTCTGTTGCAGACAGACTTTTAATAATTTAATCTGCACGAATCATCTGAATTAATTGATTCATTGGAATGAATTATAATTTTGAATGCTTCATTTGAGTTTCTTTCAGTAACGCTATAAAATGCTGCAAACATATATTTCTGAATGAATGAATCTCAATCAGGGTATCGTCATTAACAGATATAATTATACTTTCTGAAATTAAAAAAAAAAAATGGTATAATTAATAAACTCTAAATATGTTATAAAATTATGTTGCTTGTTAGTTTTCATGAATTACTTGAATGAACTGATTCACTACAACAAATCAGAATTTCCAATGCTATAAAAATGTAGCAAACAAACTTTTTTGAATCAGTTCATTTACACAAATCATCTGAATGAACTGATTCACTAGAACAATTCAGAATTTCCAATGCTACATATGAGTTTCTTATCAGTTTTCTCGTTTGTAAAGCTGTACACGACTACTAGCTGGAAAACATAGGTTGTTACTCGGAAAGATAAAACAAGTTAGTGTCGCTGCTTGTAGATATTCACTAACCAACACTGTTGAAAAAGCCACCCAACGACATTTGGTTGAATTTGCATACATCTCTGAGAGCGAGGCCGAGCTCTGGGGTATCATGGGAACCAGTTCAAATCACAAGGGACCTAATGCAATCACAAAGGCCAAGCAAAACCACATCAGCCGTAATCTGATCCAGCCTCAAAGTCATTGGCATTTGTTTGCTGAACAAAGTCTGACTGACCCCTGCTTCGCTCTGGCTTTGTAACAGGACAGATATTACGTGGAGATGGGCTTTACTCTCTAAGCCTCTCTCCAGCATCCTCACCGGCCCGACGGGACACAAAGGTCCCTATTATGACGGAGGCAAACCATCTGGATGGGAGCTGAAGAGCGCTGGGAGTCGAGCAGGTAAGATCCTCCCTCAGGTGGGTCATCGGATCCGCTGTGGCTTCCTGCCCAGACTCAATGGCTCTGATTTTCATGTGTGGGAAAGAAAGCCAGGGAACTGAGGGACTCTGCAGAATCCCAGATGGGAATTTACCTAAACCACTCTCTGTGTGTGTGTGTGTGTGTGTGTGTGTGTGTGTGTGTGTGTGTGTCTGTGTGTTAAATACAGAACGAAAGTAAAAATGAGAGCCATAGAGAATGAATTCACCTAACACCACTTCCTAACCAGGCTTGCCGTGACAGGTCATATTTTTGTTCTTACTCTTACTCTGTGCAAAGTAGTTAGAGATCGTTATATGATTCAAGCAGATTATTCAGATGATAATTAGCCATTTAGAGATTAGCGGATTGGTTAATTAAAATATAATAATAATAATAATTATTATTATTATTATTATTATTATTATTATTATTATAAAAAATAATTGATTAAATCAAAGAAAACAATATTCATCTAAAATAATATATACAGTTAGGTCCATATATATTTGGACACTGAAACAATTTTCATAATTTTGGCTCTGTATGCCACCAGAATAGAATTAAAATTAAACAATCAAGATGAAATTGAAGTGCAGACTTTAAGCTTTAATTCAAGGGGTTGAACAAAAATAAAACATAAAATGCTTAGGAATTACAACCATTTTTATACACCGTCCCCCCATTTTCAGGGGCTCAAATGTAATTGGACAAATAAATATAATCATAAATAAAATGTTCATTTTTAATATTTTGTTGAGAATCCTTTGCAGGCAATGACTGCCTTAAGTCTGTAACTCACGGACATCATCAGAGACTGGATTTCTCCTTTGTGATGCTTTGCCAGGCCTTTACTGTAACTGACTTCAGTTGTTGTTTGTTTGTGGCTCTTTCTGCCTTTAGTTTTGTCTTCAGCGAGTGAAATGCTGCTCAATCGGGTTGAGATCAGGAGATTGACTCGGCCATTGCAGAATATTCCACTTTTTACCTTCAAAAACTCCTGGGTTGCTTTTGCTGTATGTTTTGGGTCATCGTCCATCTGAACTATGAAGCACCGCCCAATCAGCTTTTGGGATCCATTTGGCTGAATCCGGGCAGATATTCCTATACACTTCAGAATTCATCCAGCTGCTTCTGTCTTCTGTCTCATCATCACTAAACACCACTAACCCAGCGCCACTGGAAGCCATGCAGCTCATGCATCACACTGCTCCACGATGCTTCACAGATGATGTTGAGTGCTTTGGATCATGAGCTGTTCCAAGCCTTCTCCATTTTTCTTGCCATCATTCTGGTACAGGTTTATCTTAATTTCAGCCTATGTTTTGGTGAACAGCTAAAATAATAAAAATTGTGCCTGTGTACAAATATATATGGACCTGGCTGTATATATATATTTATTAATGCACATTAATAAACATTTCTGTAAATGCGCCAGAGTTAGCCAAACGCTATTTTTCATCTGTAGTCTGTGGATAATAAAATATAAGTGTGTTTGTGTATGTTTGTGTGTGTGTATGTATATATATATATATATATATATATATATATATATATATATGTACAATTTTTTAAATAAACAGCTATGTGGTGCATCATTTTATTATGAGTGAAGTGGAATGCAATGAAAATGAAATTGAAAATAAAGTGACTGACCAAGTATAATGTCACTTGGCACAGCTGGATCAACTAACTGGATTAATATGAAAAGACAGGTTTTGCTCATAAATGTATCTGGTCGTGCACAGTTAGGACATGGTGTTAGTGATACAACCCTTTCACATGACAAAGTAACCCAAAATCTTAAGAATGCCGGACAGTTTGGAATTTCCTGCGGATAGACCCCAAACACACCCCTGGCCTGAAGCGGTAGACAGAGGGCAAAACGCTCTTTCTTTCAAATGCTCAATAGCAGGAAGAGCTAAATAAAACAGTGCAGCCTCCCTGGCAATGCACTCAGTGCAGTATCGTGCCTTTGGGGTATAGCAAACACTTTGGAAAGACAAGCACCCTCTGTAACAGGGCAGGGCCGCTGTAGCATTCCAAAACACACACGCTATTAGCCCTCACATGCAGCCGGTCGCAAGCCATAAAATCATGCCAGAGAAATGACAAGCTGTCTCCTTCGAAAATCTAAGCTTCTTGACGGTCCTGGAGTTTGCTGCAAGTGATAATTACACACTGGACCACAACTGTCTGGAACCAGAACTGGCTCTTAAGGCCTCAGGCGACATGATTTGATAAGGGAAGCCTGTTCTGGTCTTGTTCTTTGTGGGAAAGAATCATAAACAATATGCTGTGCAGAATTCTTTATGTACAGCAGGGGAGTCCAAACCTATTCCTGTATAGCCACTGTCCTCCAGTGGAGCATGATGTCAGCAGCACAAAGGTCATGGGTTTGATTCCCAGGGAATGCATGAACTTATCAATTCAATATCAATTCAAGTCGCTTTGGATAAAAGCATCTGCCATATACATAAATGTAAATGTATGAACTGATCAAATGCATAAATGTAAAAGTCACCATACTGTAGATGAAGGGTGTCCACATCGCATTCAAGGTAAGCATTTCATCCCATCAACAATTCATGAATCTCCTGGGAATCGAACCCATGACCTTGACATTGCAAGTGCTACGATTTGATAAGGGTAGCTTGTTCTGGTCTTGTTCTTGGTGGGTTCGCCCTCCAGAAGCAAGATTGGACACCGCTGTTGGACAGATTGGTGACATTTACATTTATGCATTTGGCAAATGCTTTCATCCAAAGCAACTTACATCGCATTCAACGTATGCATTTGATCAGTTCATGCATTCCCTTGGAATTGAACTCATGATCTTGACATTGCTAGTGCCATGATTTATTAAGGGAAGCTTCTTCTGGTCTTGTATTTGGTGGGAAAGAATCCCAAACAAGATGCTCTGTGTTCTTTATGTACAGAAAGGGTGAGTTTAGCTCCAACCCTAATTAAACACACCTGAACCAACTAATCAAGGTCTTTAAACTCACTAGAAACTTCCATGTAAGTGTTTGCAATGGTTGGAGCTAAACTTTTGCAGGACTTTGGCACTCCAGGAGCAGGATGGGACACCCATGATGTACAGTATGGTGACATTTACATTTATACATTTATACATTTACATTTATCCATTGAAGGTATGCATTTTATCAGATCATGCATTTCTTGCGAAGCGAACCCATGATCTTGACATTGCTAGTGCCATGATTTATTAAGGGAAGCTTGTTCTGGTCTTGTTTTTGGTGGGAAAGAATCCCAAACAAGATGCTCTACTGCATTTTTATGTACACCAAGAGTACCCAAACTTGTTCCTGGAGGGCCGCTGTCTTGCAGAGTTTAGCTCCAACCATAATTAAACACACCTGAACCAACTAATCAAGGTCTTAAGACGCATTAGAAACTTCCATGTAAGTGTGTTTGCACTGGCTGGAGCTAAACTCTGCAGGACATTGGCCCTCCAGAAGCAGGATTGGACACCCCTGAGACTTACATTGCATTGAAGGTATGCAATTGATCAGTTCATGCATTCCCTACGGATCGAACCCTTGACCGTGGCACTGGAATGGCAAACTTCAAAAGAGTTGATAAACGCTTTTACCTGAGTTCTCTTTGTTGCTCCGTTTCTCGATGCCAGGAAAGGCCGCCTCCAAGTCCAGTTTTCCAAAACGAAATGCATAACCATTCATAAGTTTCTTGGGAAGGCCACTACCGGATCCACCAGAAGACGACCGAGCCCGGTGGCCTTTAACCTGCAAGGCCTTGTTGGTACGTTCAAGAGATTTGGAGCGTCTCTCGCCCGGACTGAGCTCAGGGCTCTTAGATGGATGGACGACGGGAGAATCGTTGCAAGATTCATCTCCTCCCAACCATCCACGAACACAGATTCTCCGAGGGATTGGCTCCTTTGGGCCAGAGCCGCGACGCACTCCTGGCTCTGACTCCGTCCCTTCCTCAAGAATTGATTCAGAGCTGGAGCCAAGGTTCATAGGGTTCTGCAAAGCCTCCATGTAGGACTTGCGGAAAAGCCGGCGCGACTCGAAGGCAGCAGAGTCTCTGGGATGCCGCTTGCGAAGGCCGGGATTGCTAAGGTTCGTGCTAAACGAGAGGATTTTGTGGCCAATTCCGCCTTGAATGCATCCCTGATCCGGGCTGCCCAAGGTGGGCGTCTGGGGAAGGGAGTTGGGACTCTTTTGCAAGGGCGAATCCTCCGAGTGCAGGGAGCTGATGCCCATATCCGTGAGGCTGCGGCTGAGGACTGGCTCCGACACGGTGGACTCAGCGCCCAGGGAGTCTCGGGAACTGAGCGTTCCCGTGGATCCGTGGGTGCTGCAGGTGCTGAGCTGACCCCGCAGGGTCCCGCCGCTGCTCCGCGCCTGCATGATTGCGTCGGCAGTGCTGGTCACGAACAAAGGACTGACCACGTTCTTCCAGGGTGTTCGGTAAACCACGGCGCCGGTACTGAGGAGGCAGTTCTGGAGAGGGTGCAGGTTGCGTTCACGCGTTACGTTCTGCAAGAAGTCGGGCGTGAACACGCTGGCGTACATGCTCTCGGCCACAGGGATCTCCGCTATGGCTTGACCGCTCCCTGACAGGCATTTTATGACCAGTTTGGCAGCTTTGCGGCCTAAGGGAACCACCTGCAGGTAGAAATCTCCCTGCCGTAGACGTACTTTATGCAGGGGTGCGAGCTGCAGAACCACCTTCTCATGCAAACACAGCGGCCATCCCTCGTGGTACAGCAGCAGGCCTTTGAATCGCAGCTGTGGAAAATAAAAAGGATGAATTCATCAGATAAAATGCCACTTTTCTTACAGGTACAAGCAACAATATGCAGTTATTTGCAGTTTGCAATTATTAATTAATTTCTGTCTTGAAGCAGATTTCAAGATACAAAAATGCAATGAATTAGAACATCATGGAATTCTAAAATATATATCTAAAAGTGAAATGCATAATTTCTTTATCACTCATCAGAACTGTAAAAATGACAACTAGGTGGCATACTTGTATTTTTGTTAACTGAAATAAAATAAAATTATTAATTGTTTTATCTAGTTCATTTCTCATTTCCATTTAGTTCAACTTGATGTACAAAAATAATTCAAACTGAAACTGAAATAATTTAATAAAAAAACTATATAGACATATTTAAAATAAACAAAAAAACATTAAAAATGACAAATACAAAATTACCAAAACTTTAAGCAAAAATGATGAACACAAAATTACTAAAACTTTAACCAAAATTAAAATGAAAATTATAAAAATAAAAACTAATTCATTTAAAAAAAAAAACTATAATAGTACCTCGATTAAATTAAAGTAACACTGACTTGAAAAGATAAAATGTCAATAAATAGAATATCAGCAAATAAAATTAGAAAACACTATAATTTACGTAATGAAAACATTAAACATAAGGATTAAAATAAAAAAAGATGTAAAATTTTTCAGCAAATAGGGACTCAAACTAGGGACTCAGGGACTCAAATAATTCAGCAAATGAATAAATGAATGAACAAACAAACAAATAAATAAATATTGCAGTGAGCTAACAAGCAATTTACCACAATAAATCAGACTGGCCAATATTTTTTATGAGAGACTTCTGCACAGGCAATACAGTGTGAAAAAAGCGTTTTATCATGTTACATCATAAAAGAACTTCACTACTTATATACTTTACTGCTACTGAAAAATCAGTTAATTTAGTAGCGTTGTTAGTGACTCCCTGATGCCGCTGTATAATGATACTGATGATGCAGCAGGAACACGTAAGCTTCAGCACGCTGTGACTCCCTCGAAGGTCATGCCTGAGTTAAATGAAGCTGCTGAGAGCTCTCGTCTCAGAGTAACAACGGCAGCGCTGAATACAGGAGCGTAAGGTTTCAGCTATGTGCTCACACAGCGCTAACCTGCAGAAATACAAAGCCTCCCTGAGCAGGTCTTTCATTTCAGCCTGATCCTCTTTGCCAAGTTCTCCGCAGTGAACTCACAGCACGCTCTGTTTGGGCTGTTTATCAGAGCAACACTGAACCCTCTTTCAGCCTGAAGTATTCCTCCTCCCTCTCATGTTCCCACTCTTGCAATGTTTCTCTCTGAGAGAATTTAAATGGCTTGAACATGTTTAGCTGCAACACTATGGATTTCAACAACAATATCTGAAGAAGAGACTAAATAATAAAATATTCAGCAAACCTGTGTAAACCGCATTACCAGGCCATCGATACACAATATCAAGTTTAAAGATTGCGTGATGAATGATGCATCACCATGGTCCCATAAATAAATAAATAAATAAACAAATAAATAAGTTGTTTTCATTCAACAAGCATGGACATTATGCATAATGTAAATACATATAAAAAACAAACAAACATGTATTTATTTATTTATTTGAATATGTATGTAAATGTATTATGCATAATGCAAAAAAAACATTTATTTATTCTATTCCTGTCAAATAATACAAATTATATTATATTATATTATATTATATTATTTATTTATTTTTGGACATGAATGCAAATTTATTATGCATAATGAAAATAAATGAATAAATCTTTTTATTTGCATTTATGCACAATACATTTGCATGCACATCTTAAATAAATAAACAAACAAACAAATATTAGCTTGAACTATGCTAAACGATATCTGAAACTTTGTATCACGAGCACTTGTTATTTGCCTCTATGATGAATCGCTTGTTGCATTCCTCAGTTTTAAGTCTCTTTGGATAAAAGCATCTGCTAAATGAATAAATGTAAATGTAAATAAATAAATATGAATAAAATACTCCTAAAGCATTTATTAATCTTAGTTAATGTTTTAACATTTAATAATATATTAATAAATTAAAAAATATATTGTATATAAAAACAAGTAAAAAATAATATTATATATATATATATATATATATATATATTGTGTGAACGTTCCCTAGGTGACTTTGTATAAATAATTATATTCTACATAATATATGTTATATTAAATGTAATAATTATATTATACATTTGCTAAATAAAAAAATTTGACCTATTAGTAGATTTTGCCCACTGTTTTTATTGACTTGGAAATGCTTCAGTGAAAATGCATCTGCTGAAGCTGACAGTACTCACACAGGCCTCCTGTTTTATTGTTTGCAGGATTCTCTTGGCGGGCAGCAGGAAGTCAATGAAGCAGTGCAGGCCGTCACCGCGGTACTGTCTCTCCACTACGCTGAAGAGCTGCCACAGGACGGTGGCCGCCGAGGCACTGAACGGAGGAAACAGAGCCGATAACACGCTCTGAATGCAGCGGTCCAACGACTCTGAGTCCTGCAACAGATCACACATTCACACAGTCAATCTCACCTTTTATCACAAACATTTACTGTACATTGTTTGAGTTTTGTTATAAAATTGACAATATTTGAAAGCTTGTTTTATAACAAAAGAAACAAAGCTTATTGCAATTATTGAATGACAGGCGTGCTTCAAATAATGTTTAGTGAAATTTTGTTCATGCATCAACTGAAAACAGTATATATCTCGGTACACGAAAATGAAGATTGAATAAAAATAAAAATCGATAGTCAACCCAGCCCTAGCGTCCAAAAACAGACATGTTTATATATTTTTTATTTGAAAAGCATGAAAAAGTATGACAAGTATGAAAAATTATTATGCATAATGCAAATAAACTAACAAATAAGAAAACATTTATTTTACTATATATAAATATTTTTTATTTGCATTATGCATGATAAATTTCCATGCATGTACAAAATAAATAATAATAACAACAACAACAAATAGTAATAATAATAATAATAAATATATAATGCATATATACACAGACAGACAGATATAAGTGTTGGGCTATATGCTCAATTTTCATATCGTCCTGTCGTCAGCCTGTGAGATCACCAATACACAATATTTTCATGCTAATTTATTTAATTATTTACTTACTTAGTTTCACTGACAGAAAGTGAACCAAATCCAGCATAAAAGCAGCCTAATTAGGGCTGGGTGATATGGCCAAAAAAATTATCACGATAATTTTTAGTAATTGAAATTAAAACTTTATTAAGATAATTATCATGATAAATTATCATTATTAATATATGCTTTCCTGTAGCTCAAATAGTAGAGCATGGCGCTAGCAACGCCAAGATCGTGGGTTCGATTCCCAGGGAAAGCAAGAGCTCATCAAATGTAAAAAAACTGTAACTTGAATGCTATGTAAGTCGCTTTGGATAAAAGCGTCTGATAAATGTAAAATGTTATCAAAAAAAATATTTCATATTAGTTGATATCGATAATTATCACAATAAATGTCAAAATTTTATTTCTTTTAAGTTTAAAGGCAGATTTTTGCTCCAAAGTGAAAGTTGTAGAAACCAGACAGTGGCTTTAAACTACTCTTTATGGTCAGAACATGACATGTTTTCATGTTCTGAATTCGTATTTTTGGTCTTCATTTTTTTTTTATTCTTTACACTTTTCCAGTTTTTTTCCTTAACAAAATAAATATCATAGAAAAAATTGATTTCTTAGTTTCTGCATGTTCCAATGAGTGACACTGTTTCAAATTAAGAAGTGTTGCCTGATAATATTAATAATAATATTATATTATAATATTATTATATAATTTTTGGTCTCTTAGAAATGCACATTTGATAGTAGTAGCTTAAGTTAGGATGCAGATGTAGATAGATATACAGACAGAAATATTAAATGTCAACTGAATTACCAGCCCGTTAATACACAATTTCGAGTTTAAAGATTGCATGATGAATTTCCATGCTAGTCCAAAAATTTAAAATACAAAATAAAAAATAAAAATAATGTCAATGATTTCAGCCCTACAAAACTGTTTTGGCCAATAAAGAAAAATCATTTTTAGCTTAATATTTTCAATTGCTGAAATTTTGTTGTCACTAATTTACTGTAGGACACGTGAAGCATCACTTTCTGTCATTATAGACCGAATCAAACACCCAACGACTGAGCACAGTGCGATAGTGTAAACAATGGCAGCATGTTGTTTTTGGTTTGGTTAGTGAGACGGTTTGATGGTCACAAGTTCAATCCCACAGTTCCCAGTTACAAACACAAACAGCAGGATGTCAGGAGGTCACGGGACACTGATGAGACAGGAAACACCTGTCAGTGTAACGTCACCGACTGGACAATAACAGGCGGGATGGAAAATCCTGTCCCTAACGCGGAACTACATCAGATCTGTGGAGCAGAGGACTTTCCAGCCGGATATGTATCACAGTGTCCTACACTAGCACAACCACGACCTCGGACGGTCAGCTTTAGGTTAAAGGGATAGTTCATCCTAAAATGAAAATTTCCTGTTAATTTATTCATCCTCAGGCAAGATGTAGGTGCCATTTTTTCCTTCAGTAGAACTGTAAAGAAGATTTTTAGCTGAAAGCGTGCTCCTTGGTGACTCATAAAATGCAAGTCAATGGCTGCCGGCACTTTGAGAGTCAAAAAAGCACATCAGGCAACACAAAATTAATCTCCGTGACTCCTGACGATATATTGAGGTCTAATGAAGAGAAAAGATCGGTCTGTGCAAGAAACTGAACATTATTTACAACATTATTACCTGTAATCCAGAACCATTACCTCAACTGATTCAACTCACTAGTTCATTTACATAATCACACGATGATGTAACATATATGCAATTATATTATCAAAGCACCCGATAATGATGTGAAACATGGATGTTTTATGTGTCTAAAGCATGTAAAGTGAATAAACCAGTCTTTATCAGCTCACCTTTTTACGTGAACTATGAGAAACCATAAAAATGTTCATTAGTTCGAACCGGTTCCTGGTTCAATGAATGAGTCTGCAAAAACTCATTCATTCAAAAACTCAAAAACTCAGCATCATAGGATCAGATACGCTGCTATTTTGGCTCATTTCCAGTCAGAGTGACTGTCAGGTGTCTGAAAGTGATTTGTGATTGAGTAACTTGTAAATCTGTGCGGCTTCGGTCCAGTTTGGATCATCTAGTTCACCGAAAAGTACAGGTTCAAAAGAATGATTCGTTTGTGAATTAGACATCACTCCAGACCATTTGACTGAGTCTCTGGATTATAATATGTGACCCTGGACCACAAAACCAGTTTTAAGTCGCTGGGGTATATTTGTAGCAATAGCCAAAAATACACTGTATGTGTCAAAATTTTTGATTTTTCTTTTATGCCAAAAATCATTAGGATATTAAGTAAAGATCATGTTCCATGAAGATATTTTGTAAATTTCCTACCGTAAATATATCAAAACTTAATTTTTTATTAGTAATATAAATTGCTAAGAACTTCATTTGGACAAATTTAAAGGCGATTTTCTCAATATTTTCAATTTTTTGCACCCTCAGATTCCAGATTTTCAAATAGTTGTATCTCAGCCAAATATTGTCTGATCATAACAAACCATACATCAGTGGAAAGCTGATTTATTCTGTTAGCTTTCAGATGATGTATAAATCTCTATGACTGGTTTTGTGGTCCAGGGTCACATACTGTAAATAATGTTGAGTTTCTTGCACAGACTAATCATTTCACTTCATAAGACCTCAATATACTGTTAGGAGTCAAAAGTATTAATTTTGTGTGCTGCTTCTTTTTTTCTTTTTTTTGACTCTTAAAGTGCCGGCAGCCATTGACTTGCATTTTATGAACCACCAAGGAGCACGCTTTCAGCTAAAATTCTTCTTTACTGTTCAACTAAAAGAAAAAATGTCACCTACATCTTGGATGACCTGAGGATGAATAAATTAACAACCAAAATTCTTTTTTAAGGTGAACTATCCCTTCAAATGGGAGTGGAGAAATTGGAAATGAACTTGTTTGAGGTGAGCTGCAGATGGGAAAAGCCCAGGAAAAATCCCCAGCAAAGCTCTGACTCTAACTCTCCCTGTTTGTTCTGCTCTGTCGGCCTTGTATTAGACAATGACAATGTGCCGTCCACATGCGGTCACTCCTCCACAGGCCAGCCATTGTTTGGTTCTCCTGCAGAAAGTCTTTATTGGTGCTCTAGGAAACTCAATCACTCAGGAATAATCACAGCGCTCCAACTGCAGGGAAGAGCTGAACCCCTGTCTGGAGGAAAGGCTAACAATGGGAGGAAAGGCAACATGATTTCTAACATCGTTTAACGCTACTTTTTTAGGTTACTGTGGCAGGCTACAAAATAGCGGCTTGCGCAGGGAAGGATCACGGGCCGGTCCAGCGGGACGAGGGCCTCGGGGCCTCTGGGCCTCAGGACTGTCAGGAGCCTCCGAAGCCTCAGGCCACATGACTCAAGACTGCCAAAGTAAACTGAGTAACAGGGCCCTTGCAAAGTATATATATATATATATATATATATTTGTAGTTTATATATATTTATTAACATAATATATGTGTGTGTGCTGTGCATATTTATGTATATATAAATACACACACATGCATGTTTATATTTAAGAAAAATATGTTATGTTTATATATTAAATATATTTATAAATAATATAAATTATATGAATATACATATATGCATATAAATACATGTAAATATTATCAAAATATATACTGCGAGTGTATTTATATACATACATAATATATGTGTGTGTACTGTGTATAGTTATTATGTAAACAAAAACTTTTATTTTGGATGTGATTAATCGATTGACAGCACTAATATATATATATATATATATATATATATATATATATATATATATACACATACATATATATATATATATATATATATATATATATATATATATATATATATATATATATATATATATATATATATATATATATATATGCATGTATGATAAGAATATGCATTTTTCCCAAAAAAATATAAAATAAATAATGTTTATATATTTATTTATTCTATTATTATATATTTAAGTTTTTATATAAATGTTTGCAAATATAAATGCACACCATACCAGACAACATTTTGAAAATATATGCATAAATAAATTCTATAATATTTTGAATATATACATATTTAAATCACACACACACACACACACACACAGTATAAATTAAATTTAATAAAATAATAAATCAAATTTGAAATTACATTAAAAAATGATATAATATTTCACATTTTATTAAAATTACAGTCAATCATATATATATAAATATATTGAAAATTGTATTGCATTCATTTTTTATTTTTATATTTTATTTTAATATGTACATTTTAAGACAGTTCTAAACTTTTTTTTTTTTTTTAATATATGCATATGTTCAAATATATTCATAACCTATTCAAATATATAGAATATGAACATTATCAATTCAAGACACCCCTACTAAATAACCTTTTATTTTGACTTTCTGTTGGGGTTCAAAGATTAATGAATGGGGTTTGAGGGTTCTGGCACGAGTGGAGTCTGAAGACCGGCCCCGGCTCGAAGATCTTTTCAGCATGTTTTAACCTGAAAACTTTAGCGATGGTCTAAACTACAAGCTGTATTCAGGGCGGCCTGTATATCAATCTCAGTGCACCCACCCAAAACACCAGTTTTAAAGCCTGAGAAGACTAAACATACAGCGCTGGATGGAAGACTTTAAGAGAGCTGGAGATAAGTGTGGCTTTGAAGATGAAAGATTAAATAAGACTGGGCAGAAGGAGAGCTTTTGATGCATTTCCATAACCTTGAAGAAGTTATTTCACCTGGCTGAAGCCAGTAAAAGAGCTTTTAATAGCAGCCAAAGCACAAGTGTGGCTCAGAGGAGATGTGTGTGGGGTCTGGGAGGATCTGCCCTCTTTGATGGTGTTTATGGTGACGGATCAGACCCGGACCCGTAATTATATCTAAACAACGTGGATTCCAGGTGGCTCACTGCCGCTCTATTAAAACAGATGGACATCTGCTACAAAACCACACGACCTACAGAGTCCAACATCTCCATTCCTACTAGCTCACACTCATATCCTGAACCGCAACACATCATTTGCACCAAAATCATGCAACTTAAGGAAAAGTTTACTTTTTTGAAGTGACCAGACTTACAAGCCCAAGAATACAAAGGTTTGGAATAAATAACATTTTTTTTAATGATTTTGTCTTATCAAGGCTGCATTTATTTAATTAATATACAGTAAAATCAGTAAAATTGTGAAATATTATTACAATTTAAAATAGCTGTTTTCTATATGTATACATGGTCAAATGTGATTTATTCATATGATGCAATGCTGAATTTTCAGCATCATTACACCAGTCTTCAGTGTCACATGATCATTAGAATTCTATAAATCAGAAATTATTCTAATATGCTGATATATACATTGTTTGCAGGACAAGTAAAAATGTCCCATAATTCTTTAATATATAATAAAATAATCGTAAAAATAATATAGTTTTTAATTTTATATATATATATACACACACAAACACACACACACACAAACACACACCCACCCATAAACATATATATGTATATATATATATATATATATATATATATTTATATATATACACACACACACACACACACACCCATAAACATATATATATATATAATGTGTGTGTGTATATATATATATATACACACACACACACACACACACACATTATATATATATATATATATATATATATATATATATATATATACAAACATACATATATTAAAAAGTAAATAAATATATATAAATATAAGGCAGATAACCTATGAATAAGAAAAAAAAAGTATATATATATATATATATAAATATTAAACATGAAAATATATATATACATATATTTTTTTCCTTTTATATTTATATATATTTATTTACTTTTTAATATATATATGTTTGTATGTATATATATATATATATATATATATATATATATATATATATATAAATATACCACAGTACAGTCACAGTATCTTTTGTAAGTGAACAAAGTTTTGCAATGCAATATTATTTTAGTGCTATCATAGTTTTTGTAAATATTTTGCATAAAAATGAATTTTTAAATCCTCTACTTTCATGTTAATTTTAGTTAAAGTTTTAGTAATTTTGTTGTGTACTTTTATTTATTTATTTATTTTTTTAAATGTCTATAAAGTTTTTTATTAATTTTATTTGATTATTTTATTAATTTTATTAGTTTTAGGTATTTTAGCACATCAAGTTAAACTAAACAAAAATGAGAAATGTTGACTTGGAAATAAAACTTGGAGCTGAAATAAAAATAAGTGCAAGTTTTTTAATATTTTACTTTATTTCACATTAACATATATATATATATATATATATATATATATATATATATATATATATATATATATATATATATAAATAAATATGTGTATTTATTTATATTAAATAGTTATTTATTTATATTTAATATTTAGATTTATTTATTTATATTTAATATATTTATATATATATATATATATATATATATATATATATATATATATATATATATATATATATATATTTATTTATTTATTTATTTATTTATTTATTTACTTGACTAAATATAAAACAAAACAAAAAAAATACATGTAAATATAAAACTGATATTCAATATGGAAATTAGTACGACTTTTTAAGGTTTCATTGACTTCTGTGACTTTTGTAGGCCTGGAAACCACAATTTAAAGATTTTCCAAGACTGTGGGAACCCTGAACAGATCATTAAAAATACAGTTTTAACAAATCGTTGCCATTATTGATGCTCTAACTGACCTGAGCTGCACTTAGACACCTTTTACTGCAATGCAAAAATACAGCATCTAAGCTGTGATTCACCAAACAAAGCCGTTCTAAACACACTGTGTGTGAACTCCTGACAGTCTGACGGGAAGGGCTTTCTCCGGTGTGTTTAGTGGGTCAGGAAGACAAAGGTTCACGCACCAGCTCTCCAGCGGAGCATGAAGGCCATGAAACAGGAGCGAGAGCACAGGTTACTGAGAGCCGCCTCATACATGCAGGTGTCAAAGCAGCGTTAACATCTCTCCAGAGCATCTGAGGACAAATGCAGGATTATAGAGGCGGAAAACACAATGAGCCAACAGCAGGGGTCTGATGACTCAGATACGTGATGCTGAACTGAACCGGCTATTTAAAAAACATCTGTGAAGACATCAGAAAGCTTCCTGAACTGTTTACAGACCTTGCTTTGCTTTTCTAAAAATAAACAAAAAATATACTTACATTTATTCACTTAGAAGGTTTTATCCAAAACAATTTACAAATGCAACAAGTAATTTAAGGAGTTTTTTTCTATTTAATTTATTTTCTTTTTAATTTGATAAAACATTTATTTATTTATTTTAATTAATTTAGAGTATAATTCAGTTTACAATTAATCCTGAAATACATAATATGGGTTAAACATTTCAGGTGCTATACAAAAATAAGAATATAAATAAGAAATAAGAAATAAGAAAATAAATCCATATTTAATAAATTCATAGAGCTCATTAAACAAAAATTTTAAGGACTTCTTTCATATGCAATGAAGGATAAATAAATAAATAAATAAATAAATATAATCTTCATATAATACATATATATATATATATATATATATATATATATATATATATATATATATATATATATATATAATGAATATTTACATTTTGAATTTATAAATATATTCATAATATTATGCTTGAATATTTATTATTATGTATTAAAGAATACAATCGTTTATGTAGAATAATATTCAATATGATGATAATAATAAAAATCTATTATTTTATTATACTTGCAGAATATTAATTGATCAGTGTGAATTAAATGAACTAAGTCTAAAGAAAAAAAATTACACCAAATAAATATTTTTTATATTTTTTTTTAATTTTAATATCATTTTAATAAAAAAAAATTAATTTATAATTTTATTATTTTCTTTCAAATAAATATTATATTATATTATTTACAGTATTTTATTATTTTATTTATTATTCAGTTATTATAATTAATATTATTATAATTGTGTCTGTGTGTTAAGCTTACAATTATTAACTGCAATTATTTACATATCATCAGCTGAATGTCTGAATAATGGTGACGTCTCTGGCTAAATCCATTTTGAAAGCAGTCTGTGAACGGCGCACCTGATGTGACTGGCAGCTGTCGAACAGGTTGATGTCTACAGAAGGAATGTCCATCGACTCGCTGAGGACAAAAGCCACATGCAGCTGCTCTCAAACAGGTTCTGTAGTGAATCTCTGAGCGATGACACAACAACACAAACACACAGAGCAAACTCAGAGCTCACACACACACGAGCCTGCTGTGACACGGCAAACGATCGGTGATTACGAGACGAGTTAAAGTGCTGTAATTGAGGGATCAATTCAAGACGCCGCTCCCATGATGTCTGCATTACAGCACAAAAGACTAAAGCCAGTCCTAAAGCCACTCATTACCAAACAGGTCGAGTTAAAGGATGGTAACACTGTGCTTACAGACTAACCTCCACAAAACACAGATCAATATATCCCTAAACAGCCATTAAAATTAACACAGAAATACCTAAAACAGTCAAGTCAATACAGAGTGTTGCAATACAGATTCTGAGATATAAACAGGAAAATAACAGAATCAATCATGCAAAGTCCTCCGAATAAGAGACTAATTCAAATTCTGCTATAAAACAGCTCTAAAAAGACAACAGTGCCATTATCCGGCTCAATTCAGTTCAATAACGAAGCTGAACAATTATGAAACAAGTTCAATTCAGCTTGGTGTCATTATTCAGATCAATTCAGTTCAAGTTTTGTTCTCAAACAGTTTCACAGTAGTCAGATTGATAATATTACTGAATATTAAGAGTCTTTTAAACCCCCAAAAAACAACCAAAATATCATCTAAATATGGTTATGATGGTGTATATACTGTAAAGGCACCATGACATTTCATCATTTGCAAGTCAATTTGGATAAAAGCATCTACTAATGAATTAATGTAAATATACCACAGTACAGTCACAGTATTTTTTGTAAGTGAACAAAGTTTTGCCATGCAGTATTATTTTAGTGCTATCATAATTTTTGTAAATATTTTGCATAAAAATTAATTTTTAAATCCTCTACTTTCATGTTAATTTTAGTTAAAGTTTTAGTAATTTTGTTGTGTACTTTTATTTATTTATTTATTTTTTTAAATGTCTATAAATTTTTTTATTAATTTCATTTGATTATTTTATTAATTTTATTAGTTTTAGGTATTTTAGCACATCAAGTTAAACTAAACAAAAATGAGAAATGTAGACTTGGAAATAAAACTTGGAGCTGAAATAAAAATAAGTGCAAGTTTTGTAATATTTTACTTTATTTCACTTAACATTTATTTTATTTAAAGTAACAAAAGTGTTTTTATTTATGGTTTTACGTTGAGTTAATTATAATAACCCGTTGTAAGGAAAGACATTTCCCTGTTTCATAGGACAATCACAATCCAGTGAAAAGTAGTGAATGCTTTCTTCATTTAAAGTTCAGCTGAAAGCGTGACAACGATACCTGTGTGATTCATAAGCGATGTCAAAGGCGACCCGCTTACCTTTATACTCAGGTAATTATCACAGCTCCGCGACTTCGCTCTGGAGTGCATAGTGCTCCGCGTCCACATTCAGGGCTCAAGACAGTAGAAAAACCATAAATATGCAAATAAATAAATAGGATTAATCCAGTGTAAGTCCATGCAGAGAGCGATTGGGCTCCTCTGCACCCATGACTGCCTCAGCTGGTGTGTCTCTGCTCTTGTGAGAGGTTTGAGAGAGAGAGAGAGAGAGAGACGGCCCTCCTCCTGTGGCCTCTCCCAGCTGGATAATGCATACTGATGCAATTTCCTTTAGCGCTGAGAAAACACACATCTGAGCTGCACACAGGCACAACAAAACCCCCGTCCCACAAGTGCCCTGCAGGGGAACAAACCTTTACTACCCCCTACTCTCCAGCGGCCGGAGCCTCCCCCTCTTTGTCCCGACAAAACAAATGGACTAGGGTTTCAGCTTATGCTGTCGCTTTTGTAAAAGAAGGAGGGAGAACAGAAAAAAGAAGACATCAGCATGCCATCGGCGGCTCGGGTCACTCGACTACAATAGTGCTGCGCTCAATCTCGCTAATCCAAAAACTAGAGCTGACACACACTAGCAGACCATAAAGCGGTGCAAAACAAACAAACAAAAGTGCTTGAAGCCTTTAAATATAATGTATTAAAAAGTATTTTTAATGTACCTTTTAGTGCATTTTATGAATACATTACAATAATTATCTATTCATTGCTATTAAAAAGTATTTAATGCACCTTCAAATGCATTTTAGAAATACATTATAATACTAATCTATTCACTGTTACACATTTAGAAAGCAAAATGCATGAAAACACATGTAACAAGGAATCTGCAAATATAATGCACGGTTACGATTATTTATGATAAGATATAATGCATTTAAATGTGCATTATGAAAACCTTTATAATGCATTACACAAAGGCTTCAGGTGCCACCGTAAAACATTTATATCTCGACTGATTCTTCTCAACATCACTAAGATTGAATGGAGAGCAAACAGAGACTCTTAAGTTGTAAATGCTTCTTATAAGAATCTAAAAATCAACATTTGAAAGAAAATGCAGAACAGATCTATTTTCTATCTCAAATGATGCTCCTTTACATCATAAATACAGCAATTTTTTTCGCAGTGACAGCAGTGAAATTAAATGGACAACAAATGGAGAAAAAAAAGTCTTAAATATTTCACATAAGAATGTAAAATTTAACAAGAACGTTCTATTTTTAGACTCTTAAGTCTTATAATATTTTTATAAATTTAAATTTTTTATATATTTTATAATATTTATATATATTTTTAAAATATTTTAATTTTTTATAGTCTTATAATATTTCAAATAAAAATCTCAAATTTAACATATGAAAGAAAAAATTCAATTTTATATCTCAATTGGTTTTCCTTGGCAGAAATTAGATTAAATGGCATGGAAGCCTGTTTCTGGCTTTAAATAAAAAAAAAATTAAAACGTAATTGTGACTTTTTATCTCACAATTATTACTTTTTTCTCCAAATTTTGTGATTTAAACTCACAGTTGCGAGTTATTAAATCAGAATAGCATGATAGAAACTTTCACAATTCTGAGAAATAAAGTGAGAATTATAAACTCACAAATAAAAATTATGAGATTTGAACGCACGATTCTGAGAAAAAAGTTTATATTTCGCAATTCTGACTTTATAACATGCAATTGAGAGTTATAAAGTCAGAATTGTAAGATGTAAACTCACAACTGTGAGAAAAGAGTCAGAATTGTGAGTTTATATCAAGCAATTCCGACTTTATTTCTCAGAATTGCAAGTTAATTTCTCGCAATTCTGACTTTATTACACACAATTGCGACTTTATTACACACAGTTCTGACTTCTTTTCTTGCAATTGTGAGTTTATATCTCACAATTCTTAGAAAAAAAAGTCAGAATTGTGAAATAAAAATGTTTTTTTTTTTTTTTTTGGTAGTGGTGGAAACAAGCTTCCATAAAATTGAGAGCAAATGGAGACTCTTAAGTCTTAAATGTTTCTCATAAGAATTTAAATATTAACATGAAAGAAAAATAAAAATAAATCCATTTTATATCTCAACTGATTCTCCTTGACAGCTTTGAGATTAAATGGAAAGCAAATGGAGACTCCTACAAGTCTTAATATTAACAAGAAAGAAAAATCAAAACAAAATTCTTTTCTATCTGAATTGATTCTCCTTGACTTCAGTGAGATTAAACAGAGAACAAACAGAGACTCTTAAGTCTTAAATATTTCTAATTAGAATCTAAATATTAACATACAAAAAAAAAATCTAAAATCTTTTTTATTTCTTTCATATGTTAGATTTAGATTCTCGTAAGAAGCATTTAAGACTTAAGAGTCTCTATTTAATCTCAATGCTGTCAATTAGAATAAATTGAGAGAAAAAAAAAGAATTGTTTTAATTTATCTTGATGGATTCTCTGACAGCATTGAGATTTAAATGAAGAGCAAACTGAGACTCTTAAGTGCCTTAATATTAACATACAGAGAAATAAAAAAAAATCTCTTTTATATCTCGATTGATTCTCCTCAACAGCATTGGAGAGCAAATGGAGACTCTTAAATCTTAAATGTTTCTTTCAGGAAAAAGAAATCTTCTCAAATGTGTGCTCAAAATTTAAAGATCTCATTCTGAGCTCAAATATTTATCATCAAATTCTCTCTTTCCAATTTCTTTCAATGTATCAGTAAGAAATTTGATTATCTGACATAAAATGCATTTTAGAAATACATTATAATACTAATCTATTCACTGTTACACATTTAGAAAGCATAATGCATTAAAACACATGACAAACAGTCAATATGTAACAAGGAATCTGCAAATATAATGCACCGTTACAATTATTTATGATAAGATATAATGTATTTAAATGTGCAATATAAAAACCTTTATAATGCATTACACAAAGGCTTCAGGTGTCACCGTAAAACATTTATATCTCGATTGATTCTTATCAACATCACTGAGATTAAATGGAGAGCAAACAGAGACTCTTAAGTTGTAAATGCTTCTTATAAGAATCTAAAAATCAACATTTGAAAGAAAATGCAGAACAGATCTATTTTATATCTCAAATGATAAAGCTCAACTTGAACTTGATGCTCCTTTACATCATAAATACATCAATTTTTTTTTTTCGCAGTTACGGCAGTGAAATTAAATGGACAACAAATGGAGACTCTTAAGTCTTAAATATTTCACATAAGAATGTAAAATTTAACACAAGAAAGAAAGAATACTATTTTATTTTCTATTTTTAGACTCTTAAGTCTTATATTATTTTTATAACTTTTTATTTTTTAATATATTTTATAAAATATATTTATTATTATATATAATATAATAATATTTACATATATTTATATATATTTTTTAGTATTTTAATTTTTATAGTCTTATAATATTTCACATAAGAATCTAAAATTTTACATATGAAAGAAAAAATTCTATTTTATATCTCAATTGGTTATCCTTGGCAGAAATAAGATTGAATGGGACAGAAGCCCGTTTCTGCCTTTAAATAAAAAAATAAAATAAAAAAAGCTGTAAATGCTTCTTATAAGAATCCAAAAATCAACATTTGAAAGAAAATGCAGAACAGATCTATTTAAAGATAGATAAAAGTTGATATAAGTGAAAGCTCCATTGAGTCAATAAAAGAGCAACAACTGAGCAAAACTGGGTTTTCATGGAAATATCTACAATAAAACCCTAATCATAGGTTATCTGCCAGTTACACACACCCTAACAAGCTAGCAGAACTCATAAAACTCAATTACATTAACTTAATTACGGAGTTTGTTCACTTTTTTCAAGTTAGTAGAAATCAAGATTTTGATTTCTTTGCACACAGATATTAATCACACTTAACTGAGCAACCACTGAGTAAGTTAACTCAGTCAGCTAGAGCTGATGAGTGTTTGCATGCTTGTCTGCGTGTGGCACACCTGCGCCGAGCGTGTGGAAAGCTTGAACATGTCCACACACTGCCATGGAATGTGAAACTCCAAACATGTCAGAGTCGTCCATTACCACCCTAAAGATCTGCCAGACCTCCACCAGATCACATTAACCCCAGAAAATCACGTTAAACAGAGGAGCCAGTGCTGTGGCTAATCATGTTAGGCTATATTTAGAAGAGCTGGATTCTTGACACGCAGCATTGGTCACATGACATCATTGTGTCTCATTCACATGTGAGATTAACAGGGATTTAAGTCGGGTTTAGCTGATATCGTAATATGTTTTGTAAATATTTGCCACAGTTCTTCATTGTGTTGTCATTTGAATCGAAACGAGCAGATGGCCCGTTTAAGCAATAGTTCAGAAACATTCACATTTATGCATTTGGCAGATGCTTTCATCCAAAGCAACTTACACTGCATTCAATGCATACACTTTATCAGTTCATGCATTTCTTGGATATCGAACCCACATCCTTGTGCCACTTGTATATTATAAGATACAGGACCTGCATGAAGACTCTTAACAGATTTGAGGATCAGTACATAATGCTGAATTACTCCTTTAAACAATGGCCAGCTCAAACAGTAGGTCATGGGTTCGATTCCCAGGGAATGCATGAACTGATCAAATGTAGACTTTGAATGCAATTTAAGTCACTTTGGATAAAAGCATCTGCCAAATGCATAAATGCAAATGCAATGAGAAAAGCACTATAATGACATTGCACTAGATAAATTTGTGTACACACACAAACACAAAAACATAGTACACAGGAAATGCCTCTGGTATCTGATGGAGGTACAGTATTTAAGGATTTTAAACACTGATCTGGTATCTCTTCAGGCATCCAGTCTAAAGCCATAATTCATCCTGTTCTCCACTAGAGGGCTGTTCTTCACACTGCAGGTCAAGACTAAATCAAGATTGTTTAGTCACTTGTTTAGCCAGATATACAGTTAAACCATGCCATTGCACGTCAACTTCATATTTTACAAAATTAAGTTTTAATTGTCCAACTCCTGCAGAAGAACTACATGTAGTGCTTTGATGAACTGCTTTGTTTATCCTCTTTTGTAAGTTGTTTTGGATAGAAGCATCTGCTAAATGCCTAAATACAAATGTAAATGTAAATTACATATAATCCTAAAGATTCGCCAGAACAAAGGGAATCAGAAAAGATACTGTTATTATGGAAACAGGAATCACACTAAAATATCTCAGCACTGCAAATGATGCAATTGTGCCATTCTTCTTAAACTCTTGAACATTTATTTGTAATGTGTCTGAATATTTATAAACTTATGCAATAAAATATGCAATAAAATATAAATAAATACATATATACATCTATTGCAAAAGTCTATTGCAATATATATATATATATATATATATATATACAGTGATGTGAAAAATTGTTGGCCCCCTTCCTGATTTTTTATTTTTTTGTATGTTTGTCACACTTTAATGTTTCAGATCATCAAACAAATTTAAATATTAATCAAATATAACACAAGTAAACACAACATGCAGTTTTTAAACGAAGGTTTTTTTTTTTATTATGAAGGGAAAACAAAATCCAAACCCACATGGCCCTGTGTGAAAAAAGTGCTTGCCCCCTAAACCTAATAACTGGTTGGGCCACCCTTAGCAGCAACAACTGCAATCAAGCGTTTGCGATAACTTGCAATGAGTCTGTTAGCGCTGTGGAGGAATTTTGGCCCACTCATCTCTGCAGAATTGTTGTAATTCAGCCACATTGGAGGGTTTTCGAGCATGAACCGCCTTTTTAAGGTCATGCCACAGCATCTCAATAGGATTCAGGTCAGGACTTTGACTAGGCCACTCCAAAGTCTTCATTTTGTTTTTCTTCAGCCATTCAGAGGTGGACTTGCTGGTGTGTTTTGGATCATTGTCCTGCTGCAGAACCCAAGTTCGCTTCAGCTTGAGGTCACGAACAGATGGCCGGACATTGTCCTTCAGGATTTTTTAGTAGACAGCAGAATTCATGGATCCATTTATCACAGCAAGTCTTCCAGGTCCTGAAGCAGCAAAACAGCCCCAGACCATCACACTACCACCACCATATTTTACTGCTGGTATGATGTTCTTTTTCTGAAATGCTGTGTTACTTTTACGCCAGATGTAATGGGACACAAACCTTCCAAAAAGTTCAACTTTTGTCTCGTCAGTCCACAGAGTATTTTCCCAAAAGTCTTGGGGATCATCAAGATGTTTTCTGGCAAAACTGAGATGAGCCTTTATGTTCTTTTTGCTCAGCAGCGGTTTTCGTCTTGGAACTCTGCCATGCAGGCCATTTTTGCCCAGTCTCTTTCTTATGGTGGAGTCATAAACACTGAACTTAACTGAGGCAAGTGAGGCTTGTAGTTCTTTGGATGTTGTTCTGGGGTCTTTTGTGACCTCTTGGATGAGTCGTCGCTGCGCTCTTGGGGTAATTTTGGTCGGCCGGCCACTTCTGGGAAGGTTCACCACTGTTCCATGTTTTCGCCAGACTGATAGATCTCAATTACTTTCTTTCTCATTTGTTCCTGAATTTCTTTGGATCTCAACATGATGTGTAGCTTTTGAGGATCTTTTGGTCTACTTCACTTTGTCAGGCAGGTCCTATTTAAGTGATTTCTTGATTGCGAACAGGTGAGGCAGTGATCAGGCATGGGTGTAGCTAGAGAAACTGAACTCAGGTGTGATAAACCACAGTTATGTTTTAACGGGGGTGGGGGGGCAACACTTTTTCACACAGGGCCATGTGGGTTTGGATTTTGTTTTCCCTTCATAAAAAAAACCTTCATTTAAAAACTGCATGTTGTGTTTACTTGTGTTATATTTGATTAATATTTCAATTTGTTTGATGATCTGAAACATTAAAGTGTGACAAACATACAAAAAAATAAAAAATCAGGAAGGGGGCCAACAATTTTTCACACCACTGTGTATATATATATATATATATATATATATATATATATATATATATATATATAGTATTTTTTTACATACAATCGATAACATTGAATGAATGAATTAGAATAAAAATCAAATTTTAATTAATCAAAATATATTTTTAGTATATTTGTATATTTCATTCATTAATTAAAATATAATATCACACAAATTATATTTTTTATATATTTTTTTTATTATATATAATTATATATAACGTATTTCATACCTATAATTAATAGTATTGAATTTATTTTAATTCACGATGCTTTATGGGATGAAGAGCTAATTCAGTCTTGTACATTTTTTGCTGAAACAAACCTAATGTTGTGATTCATCTCAGATCGTGTCGGTTCAGTTCCAGGTTTAAACCAATATGGATGAATAGGAGAACACTGTCATGCTCAATTGCAGTTTCCTTCAAGTAATTTACAGACGAGACCAACATGCAGTGCATGCATGCATTTTAGTTATCTTATCTTGGGTGAGTAGCTCTTAAGTTAAGAGGTGAAGTAGCCCTAGAGAATCTACACAGTAGCCGTCTAATCTACAGTCACTGCTTTGGGACATCAAGCTGTTCAGTTCAAGGCTGTGCAAGATGTTTTTCTCTCAAACTATCAGACAAAGAACTCAACCAAGAATGAAAATATGATCCATTATAAAGTTAAAGTTAAAGTCCTGCTAAGTCTGTCTGTTTGCAGTTTTCAGGGCACTAACGGATGCTCACAGCAACATATTGAACATTATTTTATTTGTGCAAACAGGTATGAAGAGGAATAAAAACACACAGCTCTGCCATCAACATCGGTCACATTACTTCCTGTTTTTCAAAAGCAGCTGCTGAAAATATCTCAAAATACATTCTTCAAACTTAGAAAGCCCATTTTGTGAGATGCAGAGAAACAGATAAGAGCCTCCCCAGTGACAGCAGCATCTGATAACACATTTAGCCAGATGACGGCCACAGCAGCCCTGCTCGCTTTCCCATAATCATAACTCATGCGTGCAATAAACAGCCCGTGTCCATCATGACCTACAGAAGCAGAAAACAGCTCTCCATCCAAACATCTGACAGCATCTTTAAAACAACCAAGAGAATCCATAAAATAAGATGATTACATGTATTTTATTCTAATTTGCCTCCTGAAGAGAATGAGACAATGACTATATGAGGGAATCTAATGAAAGCTATCAAGAACTGATCCTGGTCATATTTCACGCTAAATTCTAAAGAAAGAAACATAAAAATTATGGTAGCTGCTTCAGTGTAATTTTAGTAGGCCTATTAAATCATAGTTTTTAAAGGGGTCATATGATGCGATTTCAAGTTTTCCTTTCTTTTTGGAGTGTTACAAGCTGTTTGTGCATAGATAAGATCCCTGAAGTTGCAAAGACTAAAGTCTCAAAACCAAAGAGATATTCTTTATAAAAGTTAAGACTTGACCACGCCTCCCTAAAACGGCTCATTCAAACACGCCCCCCCACATGTCTACATCACGGTGTGGGGAGATTTGCAAAACACCGCCCAAATGCATACGCAAAGAAAGAGGACGGGACTTTTATTCTCGCTGTAGTATTGTTTCCTGCCGCCGACGCCATGTCCTGGAGATGCTGTGTTTCGTTGTGAAAGCGAAAGTACTTTGTTTGGGCTTCCAAAAGAGGACACAACTAGAAATCAGTGGTTAAGTTGTATTTACAACACTGTTCCAGAAAGTTCAACCCAAATATTAGAGTGTGTGCAGCACATTTTACGGAGGACTGTTTCCTGAAGCTGGGAGTAGCTGCCAGCTGCTCAAAGACTGTTTCTATAAAGTGGAGCAATTCCAACTTTGCAAGGACAGTCTAGCGCTTCTGACTCACAGCCTGTAAGTATGTTTTCATATTTAAAGAATGTGCCACTGACGATTCAAACACGAGTTTTGAGCTGTGTAGAGTAGCGCTTGTTGTTTGTGGTTTCTCCGATCACAAATGCAGACATGGTAATGTTTACACGGCGCGATGCAACGCGACCAAGCGGCAACCTCCCGCTCTCTCTTGTGAAACCAACACGGAAGTGACTAAAACTGCAATTCATCGACTGGCCGCTAGAGGCTGGCTACAAAAGGGAGTCAGTCCCATAGACTCCCCATGTTAAAACGCCCAACTTTACAGCAGAAAAAAAACATGTTTACAGCCTAGTACAAAAAGTGGTTTTGGTCTATATAACAAATTTTGCCTGTGAGGGGGGTGAATTTTTTTTATAAGTCATCCGTTTAAATTATATTAAGCCTTAAAGTTCTGCATAATTAAGGGCGTGGCCACTTGAGTGACAGGTGGATTGCCGCTGCAGTCACCACCGTCGAGCTAAGTGGGCGTGGTTTCAGCAACCAACTCCCGCCTCTTTGCCCATTTTCGATTATCTGGGAGTGATGCACGGTGACGCACTGCCAAGATGGCGATGGCCGACTCCGACTTTGAGCTTCAAAAACACTCTTCATAAACCTACGGGTGACGTCACGGACACTACATCCATGTTTTTATACAGTCTATGAACACGACGCGTAAAAAGACAGTATAAGTCAATATAATCAGTAATTATGTCCCCACTGGATGCAATAAATGCCTCGTTTGTAATGGGTTTTATTGTTTTTGTGTCGTCGCGCCAGGACACGGCATCACAATACGGTAAGGGGCATAACATTTCCATCT
This sequence comes from Spinibarbus caldwelli, assembly GCA_039654775.1. Taxonomy (NCBI): domain Eukaryota; kingdom Metazoa; phylum Chordata; class Actinopteri; order Cypriniformes; family Cyprinidae; genus Spinibarbus; species Spinibarbus caldwelli. Next base: position 34,153,995 of record CM077227.1, on the reverse strand, counting down.
CACGCTTGAGGTATTCGGCCAATCACAACGCACTGGATAGCTGGCCAATCAGAGCACACCTCACTTCTCAGAACGATGAGCTTTGTAAAAATCGGCATATTTCAGAAAGGTGAAGCATAGAGGAGCAACAATAATGTACAGTATGTGGAAAATAATGTTTTTTTTTAACCTTAAACCACATAATTACATTGCATTACACCAAATACACAAAATAATGTTCTTTTTAGCAACGTCAAATGACCCCTTTAATCAATATATTTAATTAGGTGTATTGTTTATATTTTAAGTTTTTAATATTTGCATTTGTCTGAATATTTTGCAAAAAATATTAGCGATCAAATACAAATAATTACAAAAATTATTTTATTGTTTATTTATTTTATTTTGACAAATTTTCATAAACACACACACACACACACACACACACATATATGTATATATATATATATATATATATATATATATATATATAATGTATATCATATACTCAATCAATAATTAGGTTTATTTTTGTATTTTAAGTTTTCATTTTAATTATAGTTTAATTTCTAGTAAATTTGTTACGTACTTTTGTCATTTTGGTTAGTTTAAATATTACTATTTAGGTTTAATTTATTTTTAATTTAGTTTTTTATTGCTTATTTTAGTACTTCAAATTAAACTTATTTCAGTTAGTAGCCAAGACAACATTTCTTAGTTTCATTTAGTTTAAGTCTATTTTAATAATTTAAATATTTAATAATATTTTATATAGCCAAGGCAACATTTCTAAATTTTGTTTAGATTAGGTTATTTTTATTGTAATCTATTTAATAATATTTCATAATTTTTTTAATGTATTTAATTAATTTCAGATGTATATCAATTAACATTTTTTACATAAATGTAGTTTACGATAATAATCTTGTGCTACTTATATCATATTGAAACAGCACCTCTTTAATTCAGAACTAGAAAATGCTGCAAATTAAACTCATGTTTGCCGATGCTCTGCTGAAAAACACTGTCTTGGTGGAACAATTTTCACTCAGAAACTGCTTGTAAATTTCACAAATATTCACATAGAAACTCCAAGTAGAACGACTGAAACAGTATTTTCTTGTAAAACATACTCCAATAATCTTACTAAAGTTTTACCTACAACATAATTGCAGCAGCGTGTGTTAAATAAACATAACGTCACGGCATGCACGTCTCTGTGATTGACAGACGAGGAGTCAGTCTGACGTCACACACGCTCACCCTGCTGAGGAATGTGACGCCCTGATCTCACTGCAGGCCACCCACGCTTTACTGCACACTTCCTGTGCTGCCACACTCATCCTGACCACTAAAACACAGCAGAGTCACTCAAAGCTGCTGTCAGTCATCCGCTGCCTAAAGTTATACGTCTAAATGCATCACAGGCCACAGCAAAGAAACATCACACATGAGATGCTTTCTCCTAAAAAGCAATGAGATTTAAATGGAGACTTGGCCTGTGTCCCAATGTGCATACTATCCATCCTAAATTCTATGTGATATTAGTAATTTTCAATACTATTAAGGGCAAATAGGGTCTCCAAAAAATCTCCAAAAAATATAGTCTCCAATCTTGCATCAGTTTCTGCTTCTGAGAGAAAGACCTCTACTCTAGAGTTACCAGCATTTGGGGTCAGTTTTTTTTTTTTTTTTTTTTAGAAAGAAATTTATATTTTTGTTCAGTAAGGATGCATTAAAGTGATCGAAAGTGCCATTAAAGACATTTCTAATGTTACAAATGATTTCTATTTCAAATAAATGCTGTTCTTTTGAACTTTCTATTCATCTGTGAATCCTGAAAAATAAAATGTATCACAGTTTCCACAAAAATATTGTGCAGCACAACTGTTTTCAACATTGATAATAATTAGAAATGTTTCTTGAGCAGCAAATCAGCATATTAGAATGATTTCTGAAGGATCATGTGACACTGAAGACTGGAGTAATGATGCTGAAAATTCATCTGCGCATCACAGGAATAAATTACATTTTCACAGATATTCACATAAGAAACCGTTTTTAAAATTACAATAATATTTCACAATTTTTACTGTATTTTCCATCAAATAAATGCAGCCCAGGGGAGCAGAAGAGACTTCTTTCAAAAACATTAAAAACACACACAACTTTCTAAAGTTTAACACAAGAGCTGAAATGCACAGCTTTGATTGGCTCTTGTTTTTATAAAATCATGACAACAGCAATGTCCAATAAATCAATAACTGTATTACTATTAATAATATAAATAAACAATTAATCGGCCAGGCAACTGTGACTTGGTGTATTGCTATAATTCGTCACAAGAGCATTTTACAACATCTCTGAACACGATCAAACTCTGTTTTACACACAACATTATAATACATATCTGATCCCTGCATGAGCTATGCAATGAATCTGGAATATAAAGCACACTGTACTCACAAAGGTGAATCTCTAGATCCAGCGGTCAGTGTGTGAATCCTCTCTAGATCCTGTGGATGTGAGTCTGCAGACGTCAAGCAGAGAAACACACATTAGTGCTCTGAGCAGCTCACATGGCCTTGAGAAAACACACACACACACACACACACACACACACACACACACACACACACACAGCTGGTCTGGGAATCCAGTCTCCTCTGCTGTGGGAGTGTGAAGCACAGACAGAAGCCTGATATCAGACAGACGCAACTCGACCAAGGACGCCAATACCATACCAGTGTGTATTGTGTATTTTGGGAAACAGTCTCAGAAAACACTCATTAATGCTCAAAAGCAATATCAAAACCTTTCCTGTGTGTGAAGGATTACTAAAGTGTTTAATAATAAAAGTTGCTCTTCCAAAGCTAATGGAGCTCAGTTTAATGTAAGTGTCTCAGATGTTTCTCCTAATAAAAATAGAAACAAATGGAGTTAATTGCATGGAAATTAAGATATTTTTCTAGTTTACTGGGACATTTTTTCAGGAGAATCATCTGAAAAGTCTTCATTTGCTGTATTTAATCACATTTCTATCCAGGAAGCAATTGAGAGATTGCATTGGTGATTTTTCCTTTCTAGATCTGAATGTGTATTTTGGGAAACAGACTCGAAAAAACAATCATTATTGCACAGCCAATAGAGCTATTTCAGTGTTTCAGATGTTTACTTTACAAATCCTTAGGAGAAATAAAAATAGAAACAAATGGAGTCAACTGCACGACAATTTTGAGATATATCCTGAAATTATACACAGGAAAAAAATAATAATGTCATGCAGAAATTGCTAGAAATTTCACAGTAAATTAGAAAGAAATGCAAGTAACACACTGAATTAAACATGATAGTTTGAAGTAGAAAGACTTTTGAAGTCGTATCTTCTTGTACAACAGCCTCCAATAATTTTAATAAAGCAAATTTTAAACATATGAGATTTCCAGGCTTTCTCCAGCAGAAACATCTGAGAGAAGACTTGCGTAAAGTTTCATAAATCATAATAAAATCATAAATAAATAATACAACTTTGAAAAATATTTTTTTACAGTATAAATCTGACACATATGGGATTATTGGGGCTTTATTAATCTGAAAAGACTTAGTTTGCTGTATTTAATCAGAAAAGACAGTCATTATTGCTCAAAGTTCTGTAGCTCAAGAGACTTGATGGATTTGTTTTAAGTGTCTACAAATCCTTAGGAGAAATAAAAAAATAAGTGGAGTTAACTGCATGACAATTTTGAGATATTTTATGAAACTGTAGATGAGAAACGTGAGATTACTTGAGGAGAAACATCTATGAAGACTCAGTTTACTGTATTTAATCACATTTCTATCTAGGAAACAAGTGAGATATTAAAGAGGTTGCACTGGTGATTTTTCCTTCCTATTCAGAGCCATAAAAACTAATTATTGCTTAAATTTGCTCTTAGTCCTACAAATCCATAGGAGTCAATTACATGGTAATTTTGAGCAGAAACATCTGAGAAGACTCAATTTGCTGTATTTAATCTATCTAGGAAACAACAGAGACTGCATTGGTGATTTTCCTCCCTAGTCAGGGCCGATCCGAGTGTGTATTGAGTATTTTGGGAAGCAGATTGTCAAGGATGAAGGTATAGATTCAGAAACACACACACAAGAGCCGCAGTATGTCCTTCTACGGGAACGACTCGACCTCTCGGTCAAACGCTGTTTAGAGCACATGGAGATAATGGACCAGGCTTTATATTTAACCACACTTTCAGTGTTTGGTGAGGACAGACTCAAACATTCATCAGCCTCAGTCCAAACAAGACGGCTAACTGACGGTCATTAAAAACAGAAGCCAGTCCCACAGCTGGACCACATGGCTGAGGAAATCAGGATATTTTACAGTATTCCATATATAATATTTATATATTTGATTTTATAATAGCTTTTTTGATCAAACAAATCATTTTAAACAGGTAAATTCAATCCAAACTAATAAAGGACAAAATCTAGTTAAAAATGGCCAAATATTCATCACATTATTGCTTAATTTTAATGTTTGAGTTGCTTGTTTGCAAGTAAACAGCAACAAAGCATTTAAGTTAAGAAAGACCTTAGTTATAATTGTAGTGGTTTTATCACTAATGGGTTTCTTAACTTTAGTGGTTTGTTGCAACTGGCTGCAACAAACCACTATATATCTCTATATTCAGCTTTGTTTATAGCTTTTTTCCCCCCATGCCAGTCTATTATTGTGATGATAACTATTTCAGATAAACCCACCACTAAACGGGACACATAAACAAAACAAACTGTGATTCAAACTGCTCAATTTTTATTGATGGCTTTGCAAAATTCACCATGTGAAGAAATACATTACATGCTTAAAATGCATTTGATTACAGTTTGTTTTGTTCCCAAAATGGTGTAGTTACAGTATTTACCAGCAGGGTTAACTGATGAAACTAACCAGCTAAAAAAAATAAATAAATAAATAATAATAATAATAACAAATTTAACATCCAGTTATACGAGACTACAGTTTACACTACCAGTCAAATGTTTTTAATGTTTTTGAAAGAAGTCTCTTCTGCTCACCAAGGCTGCATTAATTTGATTAAAAATACAATAAAAAATTTAAAATATTTTTATAATTCAAAATAAGTGTCTTCTATGTCAATATGTGTTAAAATATAATTTATTTCTGTGATGCGCAGCTGAATTTTCAGCATCATTACTCCAGTCTTCAGTGTCACATGATCCTTCAGAAATCATTCTAATATGCTGATTTGCTGCTCAATCATTAATTATTATTGAGGATCAATGATTAATAATGGTTCTAATTATTTTCAACCGTGATACATCTTTTTAGGATTTTTTGATGAACAGAAAGCATCTATTTGAATCATCATATTATAATGATTTCTGAAGGATCATTTGACACTGAAGACTGGAGTAATGATGCTGAAAATTCAGCTGCGAATCACAGAAATAAATGACATTTTACAATATGTTCACATAGAAAACAGTTATTTTGAATTGTAATAATATTTCACAATTTTACTGTTAAATTTTTAATCAAATTAATGCAGCCTTGGTGAGCAGAATAAACTTTTTTCAAAAACAGAAAAAAATCTTAATAATTCCAAACTTGTGAGCAGTAGTGAACATATTTGGACACAGAGGAGCTCCCGGGTTGACTGGCACCTGTCGAGTGTGTGTTCAGACATACAGAGCTGTGAACACAAAGGCTGCTGTCTTCTCTATAGGCACAGGTGGCTGGAGAAGCGAGGGTTCACGTTACACAAACACACACACACACACACACACACACACACTCCTGTGATATCAGCTGAGCTGCTACTGAGGGAATGTGATCTAACACACAGACCACGTGGAGAAGGAAAACTTGACCCAAACACACAGTTCAAGCCTCTAAACGCTGAGCTTAAAGGTCAGTAAACACAGCTTATGGTCACAAAATAACAGAGTCAAAATGAACATCTATGAAGAAGTATGTACTCAATGCTACTGTCATTTTTGTGAGATTAATCGCAGGTGAAAATTTCGTGTTGAAATGAATGCATGTGAATCAGCTGCAATTTTCTTTTGTGGACAATAAAAATGTGGCTCCAAAATACATAAAAATGTTTAAAGATGTTAAAGTTATCAAAATAGGCATGCAAACAAACAAAACAACAACAACAACAAAAAAAAAACCCTTTAAATTCATAGAAAACCTCTAGAAACTTAATGGATATTTCAGAAAAAACAGACATTTAAGACATGCTGGAACAAAATAGCACAGAAACCCACCAGGGTTATTATAGTTAACTAAAATTAAAACCATAAACATTTTCATTACTTAAAATGTTAAAATGTTATTTTAACTGAATAAATGTTAGCTGAAATAAAGAAAACATTTTTTTATAAAAAGAAAAAATATATTTTATAGTGTATATTTAAAAAATATTTAATATATTTAACGTTTTATTTCAGCTAGTTGCCAAAGCAGTTTCTTACTTTAATTTAGCTTAACTTGATATACTAAAATAAGTTAAACTAAAACTGAAATATATATTAATGAAAATTAAAACACACAACAAAATTACAAATTTTAGTTAAAATTTAAATGAAACAAAATATTAAATAAAACTAAAATAAAATTTAATAAAAAACCATATAAGCATATTTGAAATGCAAAGTCAGCAACACCAAAGCTCCAAAAGTATCAAACAATTTATTTAAAAAACTTTCCCATAGTATCTTACGTTTCATCAGACTGATGAGGATGTGTCTGATGAAGAGCCTGCGTGCTCGAAACGTAACATACTATGCGAAAGTTTTTTAAATAAATTGTTTGATACTTTTGGAGCTTTGGTGTTGCCGACTTTGCATTTCTAATATGCTTCTACTTGTTTTTTAGTCGAGCACCCATTTGAGATCGATGTGCGTGCTGTTGCTTGCTTTTTTATAAAAACTATATAAACATATTAAAAATATATTAAAACAATGTAATTAAAAATGTCAATTAAAAAATGACAAAAACAATTACTAAAAAAATACAAAACAATAATTACTAAATAATTAAATTTAAATGAAAAGAGAAAATATAAAAATAAAAAACTTACTCAAAATATTAATAAAAACTATAATAAAAAATAAAATAGAAACCCAAAGCAACATTTCTCATTGTAATTTAATTTAAATTGATGTGCCAAATAAAACTAAAACTGAAATAAAAGTGAATAAACACACACACACACACACACACACACACACACACATATATATATATATATATATATATATATATATATAAATATAATAAAAATGACAAAAAAAAACACAAAACAAAATTACTCAAACTTTAGCTAAAATTTACATTAAAACAGAAAATATAAAAACAAAACACTAACTCAAAATATGAATAAAAACTAACGCAGAAAGCCATGGCTCACCTTCTACGGTCTCTGTGGTTTGGTCTCGCAGGTCAGAGCCGAGCTCAGACGCCACGTTCATCAGTCACTCCAGTTGCTCTGAGGAAAATATGAAAGCTAAAATAAGTCTGAGATCCTGCAGGCATCACAGCTCTTCAGCGGGGCGTGACGCTCGCGTCCTATCTGCTTATGTCATCTCTCTTCTATACCGTCTCTGCCAAAGCCTTGAAGTGAGCGCGCGCTTACTATAGAACGTTATCTTGAGCCATTATAGCAGCAAAGAAGGTCAAAGATGAGCATCATCACACTGAATTTGTTAGTATTTTTTTAAATTCTAACAAATTCAAAAGAAATTTGAAAAGCATTAAAAAAGCATTTTTAATAAATCATTGAATAAAATGAAGATTGTATCATTGAAAAAGAAGACAAAAAGTCCAGTAAAGACAAAGAGACCAGTGAAAATTATTTTTAAAAAATTAAAAAATATATATATTTAAAGAGCTCAGCATCATGTGTTTGCAGATGCTGCTTGGCTTGATTTTTGCATCTAATGTGACAAATGTGGATTTTTAAATATTTAAAAAAAAAAAAAAACCTTTGGAGTCAGTAAGATTATATTTTTGAAAGAAATTAAAACTGAGTTTTATTCATCAAGGATGTATTAAATTGATCAGGGGACATTAAAGACATTTATAATGTTACAAAAGACTTATGTTTCAAATAAACACTGTTCTTTTGAACTTTCTATTCATCTGTGAATCCTGAAAAAGCTATGTGTGTGTTCCACTGATCACACTGCATTTACTGATCAAAAATACAGTAAAAATGTAAAATATTATTAGAATTTAAAATAGCTGTTTTCTATGTGAATATCTGTTAAAGTGTTATTTATTCCTGAGATCAAAGCTGAATTTTCAGTATCATTACTCCAGTCTTCAGTGTCACATGATCCTTCAGAAATCATTCTAATATGATGATTTTCTGCTCAAGAAACATTTCTGATTATTATCAATGTTGTGCTGCTTAAAAAAGATACTTTTATTCATCAAGGAAGTATTAAATTGATCAAAAGTGACAGTAAAGTGACATTATAAAAAATTAGTTTCAAATAAACACTGTTCTTCTCAACATTCTATTCATCAAAAAATCCTGAAAAATAAAATGTATCAAAGTTTCCACAAAAATATTCATCAGCACAACTGTTTTCATCACTGATTATAATCAGAAATGTTTCTTGAGCAGCAAATCAGCATATTAGAATGATTTCTGAAGATCATGTGACACTGAAGACTGGAGTAATGATGCTGAAAATTCAGCTGCACATCACAGAAATAAATTACATTTTAACAGATATTCACATAGAAATCACTATTTTAATTTGTAATAATATTTTACATTTTTATTGTATTTTTGATCAGTAAATGCAGTGTGAACAGTGGAACACACACATAGCTTGTCCTCACTGAACCCAGATGAGAGCAGATGTCAGTCTGTATTGTCACATGGATTACAGGAGACACTCAAACAACCTCCAGGTGTTCATTCCACACAAGAAACTCCTCCTTCACATCAATAAAACCTGCCAGAGCTCCACCATTCACCACACAGGACTTACATAAAACACATTTACTCACCCTCATGTCACTGCTGTTATTATTCATTCAGTGACATTCATGAATCTTCACAGAAACTTTTAAAATCTTCCTCTCAGGTTTCACTTTCAAACACCTCGATAAACACGAGAACCAGTTGCAATGATGTCAAACCTAAAGCATGAGGATGAGGATGAGCAGTTTTGGATGAATTACTCCTTTTGACTGTACTACGAATACTCCCTTCACCGTTTCCCCAGTGAACAGGGGTGAAATATGGCATTTAGTCCAGGTCTGTGATTTAGGAAGAGAAGGAAGCTGCGTATCAAACACCTGGATTGTTAGAGTTAGAGTTAGTCCGGTCTTTCATCTACTGAAATTACAGGCCAATGCTGGAGGAATTTATGCAGGACAAACTCGCCGAGGGCTTTGAGAGATTCACTGCGAGAGAGTCAGAGATGGATGAATGAACAGACACTTCGGGAAGACTGTAAATATCTCAGGAGGGTTTGCAGTCGATTAGAGAAGCTGTGGACAAGACTCATCTGATGACCTTTGAGAAGTTCAGGCAAAAGGGGAACCACAAACTATATTTCATCAAAAGCTGAAGCATCATCTTTCTCTCAGATTTCCGATCAAGCACTAATTAATCAGATTTATAAAAAATAATTCTTTGTTTGTTCAACTCACTATAAGTACTAGTAAAAGTCATAGTTCAGAAACTACCAAAAACACAAAACTTGGGGATATTTTTGGGGAAAAAAAACAACTGAAGTATCACTTTTCTACGGAGCCCCGCACATGACATGCCAGAGAAAATAAATAAATCGTGTGCACGATTTACTAAAACATGCACACGATTACTATTTCGTTCCATCGATTTGCTAAATTGTGTGCACAATTTACTAATTTGTTCCCTTGATTTATAAATCGTGTGCATGATTTAGCAAATCGAGGTAATGAATTAGTAAATTGTGTGCACAATTTATAAATCGAGGGAACGAAATAGTAATCGTATGCACGATTAACCTACTATTTTTTTCCTGCATGTGATGTGCGGGGCTCCGTACTTTTCAGATATTATTGATGAAGGACAAATAAAAAGAAACTACTACATTTGACATTTTCTAACGCAAAACTTGATACTAGGGTGTTTAAAAAAAAAAAAAAACATTAACAAACTTGGGAATATTTTTGGAAAGATTTCTGATAAAGGACAAATAAAAAAAGAGACTACATTAAACATTTTTTCATGCAAAACTAATACTAGGGTGTTTGTTCAAATCACTGTAAACACTAGTAAAAGTGATGCTTAAAATGTTCAAAAACCAGTAACAAATATATTGATTTAAAAACAAACAAAAAAAAAATCTGTAGTATCAACTTCCAAAAAAAAAAAGAAAAAAAAAGAAGAAACTAAACATTAAACATTTTCTGAGGCAAAACTTGATGCTAGTGTGTTGTTTGGTCAAATCATTGTGCGCAAAAATGATGCTCAAATATGATCAAAAACATTAACAAACCTGGGGATATTTAAAAAAGAGAGAGAAAAAAACAGAAGAATCATTCAATTTTACACTGAAAATGGTCATACAAATTTACAATGGAAAAGTACTACAGTGGAATGCAGAAACAAGTTCAGTGTGAACAGTCCAATAAGTTACTGACAAGTTAGTTGTAGTGACATCAGTGCATTATTTTACAAATGCATTCATTATTTAAATAAACACAATAGGCTACCTAGTTTTTCATTGGAAAATGTCAATTTTTTTGTCCTTTATCTTGTGTCCTTTATCTTTAGATGCATCTCGCTGAATTTGTGAAATACTCAAAAGCATGACAGGACCTTGTACTGTACATCCACTTGTGGACGTTGGGAGATAATTGAGGGGTTTTTTGGTAAACGGTCCCTCGTCACTTCCAGTAAAGCTTCAGAAAAGATCGAGAAGCGTGAGACACGACACGCTCGCCTGACTTCATCCTCTACAGTAACATAAAGACAACAGATCCGCAGGGAAGATCGAGCACGTGGGCGAGGTGCTTCCTGTTTTCATTTGGGTTAATTATACTCGTCTCCAGAGAACTAGTCGTATCTCAAGAGCAGTTCTTCAAGATCGTGGCACAAGCTGCATCATTAAAGGGACAGTTCACCCAAAAATGAAAATTCTGTCATTAATTCCTCACACTCATGTCGTTCCAAACCCATAAGACCTTCGTTCATCTTCACAACACAATTTAAGATATTTTTGATGAAATCCTAGAGCTCTCTGACCCTGCATAGACAGAAAGGATCCTTACATGATCAAGGTCCAGAAACGTAGCAAGGACTTCGTTAAAATAGTCCATGTGACATCAGTGGTTCAAACGTAATTTTACAAAGCTACGAGAATACTTTCTGTGCGCAAAGAAAACAAAAATAACAACATTTATTCCAGTTTTTCCAAATTTAATCCTTGATTCAAAATTTTCATATGCTTAATTGATTTGGTCTAAAGAGAGAAGAATTAATGACTATTTTAGTTTGAAGACTATAAAATAGCTACCAAAATAAATGTTGGTAGCTGCAGTTTGACTAAAAGTAATGACTAAAATTTGACAAAAATGAAATGACTTTTCATCAACTAAAACTAGACTAAAACTATGAAAGACTCAAATGACTAAAATGTGACTAAGACTATTAAGCATTTTCATCTCAAGATAAAGACTAAGACTAAATCAAAAATGCCTGTCAAAATTAACACTGGAATAAAGTCGTTATTTTTGTTTTCTTTGCGCACAAAAAGTATTCTCATAGCTTTGTAAAATTACAGTTGAACCCCTGATGTCACATGGACTATTTTAACGAAGTCCTTGCTACGTTTATGAGTCTTGATCGTGTAAGGATCCTTGCTGTCTATGGGAGGGTCAGAGAGCTCTCAGATTTCATCAAAAATATCTTATTGGATGGATGACACTTAATCTGTGTTCTGAAGATGAATGACGGTCTTACGGGTTTGGAGCGACATGAGGGTGAGTAATTAATGACAGAATTTTCATTTCTGGATGAACTATCCCTTTAATGCAACCAAAACACAATCAGAGACACAAGAACTCACATGCTTTTAGATCTGCATTCCTGGAGCTCAAACAGCAGATCATGGTGCTCGCAACGACGAGGTCATGGGTTCGATTCCTATGGAAAACAAGAACCGATCAAATGTATAATGAATGCAATTTAAGTCGCTTGGATAAAAGCATCTGGCGAATGCATAAATGGAAACGTCATGATGACTGTAGTGTAACTAACAGTGACGTCAAACAGACGACCAAACCATTACAGGCTTTAATGACTCTTTCTGTGCCGACTGCATGTAGCATAATTTAGGAGGTCACTGATTCTGGGTCAGAGTTGTACACTACCAGCCAAAACTTTGGACATTTTTATGGCTTTTTTAAATGTTTTTAAATTAATCTCTTCTGCTCACCAAGGCTGCATTTATTTATTTAAAAATTGTGAAATATTTTTACGATTTAGAATAACTGCTTTCTATGTGAATATGTGTTAAACTGTAATTTATTTCTGTGATGTGCAGCTGAATTTTCAGCATCATTACTCCAGTCTTCAGTGTCACATGATCTTCAGAAATCATTCTAATATGCTGATTTACTGCTCAAGAAACACTTCTGATTATTATCAAAGTTGAAAACAGTTGTGCTGCCCAATATTTTTGTGGAAACTGAGATACATTTTATTTTTCAGGATTTTTTGATGAGCAGAAGTTCAAAAGAACAGTGTTTATTTGAAACTAATTTTCTATAATGTCTTTACTGTCACTTTTGAACAATTTAATACATCCTTGATGAATAAAAGTGTCTTTTTTAAGAAGCACAACAGTTTTCAACATTGATAATAATCATAAATGTTTTTTGAGCAGCAAATCAGCATATTAGAATGATTTCTGGAGGATCATGTGACGCTGAAGACTGGAGTAATGATGCTGAAAATTCTGCTTTGATCACAGAAATAAATTACAGTTTAACAGATATTCACATAGAAAACAGCTATTTCAAATTGTAATAATATTTACTGTATTTTCGATCAAATAAACAACCCTGGTGTGCAGAAGAGACTTCTTTCAAAAACATACTAAAAATCCAAATATTTTGGCTGCATACCAAACAAAACGTCACAAACACAAATTAGGAGCACATTGTCACATAACAGCTGCTCCTACGTAAACTAGATCATTTGCTCAGTTATCTCTGTAATGGCTCTTTCCTGTTTTCTGAAGAGTTTGTCTAAGATGGATCTGGACAGTTATCAGACCTTTCAAAGCACTAGAGTTTGATTTTTCTGTGCTAAACTCCAAAAATACACTTGATGGCATCTATCTGAATACTACAACCACCACTGACGAGTTACAAATCAGAGAGAGAGTCAGTTTCAACAGACGTAAAGACGAAGCTAACTCAACGTTTTTTCAAAGTTATACAAATGTTAGGACAAAACATTCTTAAAGTAATGTTTATAATGTTGAGAACAACATTCTCAGAATGTCCTTAGAATGTTTTTTCAATTTTTTCCCCCTAGTTCTCAATGTTGAGAGAAAACATTGAAATAATGTTTATATTTTGAGTGAGGACATTGTAATAAACATTTTAGTAATCTTTAAGTAAAATTCTAATCACAATAAGAAAACTGTCAATTTTCCTTCTTTTTTTCTGCCTTTGAATAGTAAAAATAATTCAAATAATGTTAATATATTTTAGGTGAGAAAGTAAGAACAGTATAGGAAACATTCTAATCACAAGAAGAAAACCGAACATTTTTAATGTTCTTGGAGTATTAAAAAAATAAACATTCAAATAACGTTATATTTTGTGTGAAAATAAAGTTAGTAAAACTTTCTAATAAACATTTTTGCAACCTTCCAATAATGTTAAAATCACAAGAAGAAAACCGGACATTTTAACATTTTAGGAACATGTCAAAACGTTCCCACAACGTTTTTATAAACTGAATTTGTTCCCTGGGAGTGTGTCCCTTCTTTTCAATGTTAAAATACTTCTTTGTATACCAGTTTAATATGCAGAGGCTATAAATAAATCATTTGTAGGTCGAGACCTCAAAATGTTTAAGACACTGCAATGGTTTCAACATTTTTTGTCTGATCAATGGAGGATGAAAGGAAACCTGTTTGAAACAGTCACTATTTTTGCAAAGAAATCACACACTTCACCTTTAACTATGACAAAAACTAAGGGAAAAACTTGAATAATGCTGCCTATGATGTACCACAGTTCTGTGCAAGCTGTTTGATAGAAAGAGTAGAAATAGCATCTGATGGATCAGAAATTAGTAAAATTGTTTATAATGTATATAATGTTTTTCTTTTTTTTAAATGTATGATTCAGTCTGTACAAATATTATTAGCCATTAAACTCCTGAATTATTTCTTCATCATCATCTTTGGAAGTCTGTCTGGTTTCACCTCCATACAAAACAAGACTGACTGAGCACAGAAAGCAGCTTCCATCTAGTGGTGAACAAGAATATGACATATAAAAGTTCATGAAGGGCATTAGACGAAGTGTTTTTTCTGCTTTTAATGCAAAAGAAGCCAAATCTGAGGGAGATGCAAACACAATGCCACTAAAAACTAATAAAATCTACTCCATACTACACATCAAAACATGTGGAGAGCACTAGTTTGATGTTTACATGCACTTTTCTCCTCGAGCCGTAGCACATTAGTATTCTGGTAGCACTGGCCAGAAGAAGAGCAAGAGGAGGCGAGTGGAGAAAAGCAGCCCATCATGTCACTGCCTGCATGGGACGCCCAGCCACTTCATATTGCACATTGCTAAGCAACTTCTTAAAGAAACAGGGAATTCGTACAGTGTATGGTAAAAAAATAATTAAATAAATAAATGAAAAAATACAAATAAAAAAGTGAAAATGTGATTCTGTTATGGCCATTCTTGAAATCTTATTTCATGCATTGCTATTTTTATTATCTGCAAGTTCAGATTCGTTACTTATCAATGCTTCTTACTGATTTTGGAAGTTGGTTTGGAAGATATTATATATTATGTTAAAATACAAAATATATATAATATTTATTTATTTAATTAGTAAACATTATTAAATATATTTTGTTTTAATATAAATAAAAAAATTAAATTATATATGTAAATATGAAAATAATAAAATGCATCTTATTATATTATAAATTATAATATATATTATATAATATATATTTAAAATATATGTAACATTTATTATATATATATTATTTATTATAAGATTTATATATATATATATATATATATATATATATATATATATATATATATGTGTGTGTATATCTTATATTATAATAAATAATATATATACGTATGTATATATATATATATATATATATATATATATATATATATGTTCATGTATCTTTGTGTGTGTGTGTGTGTGTGTGTGTGTGTGTGTATATATATATATATATATATATTATAATTTAATTTAATAAACATTAAATATATTTTTTATGTAAATCTGTATCAAACTAAGATCACAAACACAATACGTAATCTGCATTAGCACAGCACAATTTCCCCACATAAATGATCATTAAAAGTGTTAATAACAGCATTTAATGAGCTCTGAATCACAGAATGTGATGTGCAACATGAAAATCACATCTGCATTTAATGTGCCGTGAGATCTGCAGCCATCACTTAACAACACGACACACTCAAACACAACCACGTGGCTGCAATTACCGCTCACTGAACAAAGATAATAATCACCATTATTACAACAACTTGCATTACAGCGTCAACTTGGAGTATTTAGAGATAAAATAACCAGTAATGAACCAATATATTGCTTAATCTGCCAATATTTGCTCATTTTTAAATATTATTGCCATTGTCTTTCATTTGAGCATCAACCAAAATCAATCAATTTAAACATCCACCATAATTCACATTTTTCTGTTTCCAAAAATCTTTGAATAAACAGTGTAAACTGTCTCTAGATATCAGCATCGGCCAGTAAATATTTGATAATTGTGTCAAAAATGAAACAATGCAGTCAGTCAAATCTACATGTAAACAGGTCACATGACTTTTCTTGTGCTAAGTAAAAGCCAGCAGGCCAAGCATGAGCAAATAAAGACAAATGCAACTTTTATGCAAAATGTCCTTTCTTTTGCCTTTTTCTGTGGTTTTATTAATCCTACAAACTCCTCAAATACACCGGTCGAGAGGCAGAGGGACAGAAAAACATACCTGATTCAATTAGAGTGGAAAGAAAAAGTGGCCCTGTTTTGTTTGGAAGCCCAGTCCTGAAATTAGTGAACCATTTTCCCTGCGGATTCAACTCAAGAGGCTCGGAGCTTAATCAAGTGGAAATTGGGGAGAGACAGTGGGGGTAGAAGGGCAGAATGAGGCAATTGTTCAACTCGCTCTTTGATGTCACTGCAACAAAATATCCAGGCGCAAGCAAACTGTTGCTCGCGAGTTGAGAAAAATGCATATGTGCTTAAAGGAATAATGCTGGCTGGCTATATACAATCAAATCCAGAATATTAGGCTTCAATCGCGTCCAGCACTGTAAATGAATTCTCTTCTCTTCAGACAGGCCATTATGAGGCAGATGTATGTATTGTAATATCTAAGCTGTTCTCTTTCTCCTTTCAGCATCTCAGACAAACTCCCAGCACCTCTATTGTGTTGCAGAGCTTTTCTCATGCGTGCGTCTGAATGCAAGTCGGGGCTGCAGATAATCACATTTTCCTAAGAAAGGCTTAGTTGTGCAAACTAGCACAACTGTCTCTGTAAGAGTAAGAGGATGCATGAACAAGACAAGCAGCGTAACATCTTCAGCAAAAGTGCTCTGGGAACAAATGTGCTCAATACAGCTGATGCAGATGCAGATGTTTAGAGAGCAGGTGGATGATACATTGCTATATTATGCTACATACACAATTAATGATAAGATATAGACACAAAACTGTAGCAATGAAATGAAAATAATTTTACACAATATTTACCCAATATTCACAAAACAACAGGGAATGATCTCAGAACATTCTGGTTAAATTCTGAACAGTAACATGAGAACGTTATCTGGTCTTTAATAATTAATAATAGTTCAAAAACTTTAGCACAAAACATTATTTATACATCGTTCATGGAACTTTTTTTCTCAAACATTCATTTAATGTCTCTTAAAAATTACTAATAAAATGTTCATCAAAATCTGGTCTCTAATAATGTTCTCAAAACTTTAGCATAAAAACTATAATGTTTTATGTATAAATCGATCATGGAACATTTTTTCCTGAAATGTTTGTCTTACGTTTTTTGAATGTTACTAACAGAACTAATTCGTTAAAGTTATCTGGTCTTTAAGAATTTTATCAAAATGACAAAAAAATAAAAAATGATAAAAGTATAAAAATGTTATTTATACATTGTTCATTGAACATTTTTCCTGAAACATTCATCTAACCTTTTTTTATGTTACTAATAAAACGCTATATAGCACAGGCACATTATTTATACATCATTCATTGAACGTTTTTTTCCTGAAAATGAAAAATTTTTAAATGTTACTAAAAGGATGTTCATCAAAATTATCTGGTCTTTAATAATGTTCTCAAAACTTTTGCACAAAAATGTTATTTATACACGTTTATTGAAATTTTTTTCCCTGAAACTTTCAACTAACGTTTTCTAAATGTTACTAATAAAATGTTTCATCAAAGTTTTCTGTTCTTTAATGTTCTCAAAACTTAAGAAGAAAAACATTATCATTCATGAAACATCTTTTCCTGAAACATTCATCTAACGTTTTTAAATGTTATTTTAAATGTGATTAATATGCTTGTCAACATTTTCTGGTCTTTAATAATGTTCCCAAAACTTGAGCACGAAAACATTATTTATACATTATTCATAGACTATCTTTCCCATGAACGTTCATCTAATGCCTTTTAAATGTTACTTCTTTTTTCAAAACATTCAGATAACATTTAAAAGTAACGTTCCCACAATGTTTGCAAAATGACAAAATGGAATGTTCATTTAGTGTTTGCATAACCAAGAATAAACGTTTTAAAATCATTTTAAAAACTGGATGTTTTGAAGTTTAGAGAACAATGGGAAAAAAAGTTTTTAATAACTTAACTGGAACATTAGTAAAACTTTTGAAACAGTAACTGTGCACTATCCAGCAAGGATGCAGGGAGATTTTGGTACTGACATCAGGCATTTCCAATTGTGCATAAATAAATTCTCAAAATAACCAAATATCATCCAATTAATCAGCCTGGATGATACATATCAATCTTTCACTAACCATATGTGACCCTGGACCACAAAACCAGTCATAAGGGTCAATTTTTGGAAATTTAGATTTATGAATAAATAAGTTTTCCATTGATGTATGGTTTGTTAGGATAGGATAATATTTGGCTGAGATACAACTATTTGAAAATCTGGAATCTGAGGATGCAAGAAAATCTAAATATTGAGAAAATCGTCTTTAAATTTGTCCAAATGAAGTTCTTAGCAATGCATATTACTAATCAAAAATTAAATTCTTATATATTTACAGCAGGAAATTTACAAAATATCTTCACGGAACATGATCTTTACTTAATAACCTAATGATTTTGGGCATAAAAGAAAAATTAATAATTTTGACCCATACAATGTATTGTTGGCTATTGCTACAAATATACCTGTGCTACTTATGACTGCTTTTGTGCTCCAGGGTCATATTTATCACCCAAATACATTAAAACCAAACTTTCCACAGCATGCACTGCATATATATAATATGACCACAAAGAAAGTTTCCCTGCTGAAATAATCCTTTAAACCAGCCTAAGATGTTTTGCTGGTCCCAAGCTCTCAGCAAACCAGTTCCAGCATAATAAAATAAATGTTATTTTATATTAATCATGGTAATTGAGATATGAAAATATGTTTGCATGGTCCGTTTTGTCATCTCAGCCCCTGCATGTTGAGTTTGTCAGGTGGTGGATTGTAGTAATCGCTCTCTTACCTTCTCTATATGCTGTGCAAGCGGAGAGCAGCGGTGCGTCGCGCTGCGCAGCTGTGCGCAGATGAAGGAATGTGAGTGAGCGTGTGAAAGTGCGACGCTAAACTGGCATTATTTTCTAACTTCCACCCAATCCGACTGAAGCAGCTCGTTGTCAATGGCAGAGGAGGTTCTCTCGCGCGGCACAAAGTAGGTACATTTGCATTTCTCCGACCCTCCCCTCGC
Source organism: Spinibarbus caldwelli (assembly GCA_039654775.1). Taxonomy (NCBI): domain Eukaryota; kingdom Metazoa; phylum Chordata; class Actinopteri; order Cypriniformes; family Cyprinidae; genus Spinibarbus; species Spinibarbus caldwelli. The sequence goes on along the minus strand of CM077227.1, from coordinate 34,134,733 downwards.
TTTCACCACTGTTATTGTGTGGCACGGTTGGGGTCCTTATTTGGCCCCCGATTAAATCCTCACTGGCCCGCTCTCAAAAAATGCCTTATAAGCAGTTCTGGTCTGACACATCGCGTTAAGACCTTGTTTTCTATATGCTCTTCTGAAATGTACTGAATGCATTGAAACAAGTTCACAAAAAGCTTTAAATGTTGTTACAAAAAAAGATATTGGAGCAACAAGTGTCATAAAAATGGAAAGATACTTGAGGCCCCATTTGAGGTTCCTCAGACTGAGAGAGAACATGCTCTTCTCAGAGTTCCTCAAATATCTTCTTGTATACTGAAGGAGCTTCATTACATTTCAAGTCTTTCCTTTAAGATGGGGTTTCTGGAGGACAATGAAGAAACTTATGGTTCATGTCTTCTAAGTTCTCAGGAAGGTTCCACCAGTGTGACAACCAGAAATTTTACATGTCTTTGTTATGATTTCGTAACATTTTCAGAATACATACTTTTTTTTAATGCTGGGTAGTTAAAATTTGAACATTTTATTTTCTAATATATATGATTGTCTTATTTATATTTTTAATGCTTTTTGCTGTTTAATTCTAGTCTAAGTATCAGACAGATTAATTTCTAAAAGTACCTCTAAAGGTTTTTATGGCACGTTTATTTAGCTGCACATACAATAAATCTAGAAGAATTAACAAAATATTTAAAGTAGTTTTAGATAAATTAGAAATATAGCATGTCAACTGCAGTGTCTTTAAATTATTTACAAAAACACATATATACACACACACACACATACATACATAATATATATATATATATATATATATATACACATAGCCTATATATACACACACACACACATATATATATATATATATATATATATATACAGGTGCATCTCAATGAATTAGAATGTTGTGGAAAAGTTTATTTCAGTAATTCAACTCAAATTGTGAAACTCGTGTATTAAATAAATTCAGTGCACACAGACTGAAGTAGTTTAAGTCTTTTAATTGTGATGATTTTGGCTCACATTTAACAAAAACCCACCAATTCACTATCTCAACAAATTAGAATACTTCATAAGACCAATAAAAAAAAACATTTTTAGTGAATTGTTGGCCTTCTGGAAAGTATGTTCATTTACTGTATATGTACTCAATACTTGGTAGGGGCTCCTTTTGCTTTAATTACTGCCTCAGTTCGGCGTGGCATGGAGGTGATCAGTTTGTGGCACTGCTGAGGTGGTATGGAAGCCCAGGTTTCTTTGACAGTGGCCTTCAGCTCATCTGCATTTTTTGGTCTCTTGTTTCTCATTTTCCTCTTGACAATACCCCATAGATTCTCTATGGGGTTCAGGTCTGGTGAGTTTGCTGGCCAGTCAAGCACACCAACACCATGGTCATTTAACCAACTTTTGGTGCTTTTGGCAGTGTGGGCAGGTGCCAAATCCTGCTGGAAAATGAAATCAGCATCTCCATAAAGCTTGTCAGCAGAAGGAAGCATGAAGTGCTCTAAAATGTCCTGGCAGATGGCTGCGTTGACTGTGGACTTCAGAAAACACAATGGACCAACACCAGCAGATGAAATGGCAGCCCAAATCATCACTGACTGTGGAAACCTCACACTGGGCTTCAAGCAGCTTGGATTCTGTGCCTCTCCAGTCTTCCTCCAGACTCTGGGACCTTGATTTCCAAATGAAATGCAAAATTGACTTTTATCTGAAAAGAGGACTTTGGACCACTGAGCAACAGTCCAGTTTTTTTTTTCTCCTTAGCCCAGGTAAGATGCTTCTGACATTGTTTCTGTTTCAGAAGTGGCTTGGTAGCCCTTTTCCTGAAGACGTCTGAGCGTGGTGACTCTTGATCACTGACTGCAGCTTCAGTCCACTCCTTGTGAAGCTCTCCCAAGTGTTTGAATCAGCTTTGTTTGACAGTATTCTCAAGCTTGTGGTCATCCCTGTTGCTCGTGCACCTTTTCCTACCCCATTTCTTCCTTTCAGTCAACTTTTCACTTAATATGCTTTGATACAGCACTCTGTGAACAGCCAACCATTCAGTAATGACCTTCTGTGACTTACCCTCTTTGTGGAGGGTGTCAATGATTGTCTTCTTGACAACTGTCAGATCAACAGTCTTCCCCATGATTGTATAGGCTATTGTGTAACCATTTTGAAGGTTCAGGAAACCTTTGCAGGTGTTTTGAGTTGATTAGCTGATTGGCATGTCACCATATTCTAATTTGTTGAGATAGTGAATTGGTGGGTTTTGTTAAATGTGAGACAAAATCATCACAATTAAAAGAACCAAAGACTTAAGCTACTTCAGTCTGTGTGCATTGAATTTATTTAATACACAAGTTTCACAATTTGAGTTGAGTTAGTGAAATAAATGGACTTTTTCACGATATTCTAATTCATTGAGATGCACCTGTATACACACACACACACACACACACACACATATATATATATATATATATATATATACACACACATACACATACATACATACAATTTTATGCTATAAAAACATACAAATATAATATAATATTAAATAGGTATATAAATTCCAATGCAAAAAGGCCACAATATAGGGATATTATATTATTTGTTTGAAGATAATGTATTTACTTTACCAAACCATTTTGAACTGATGCTAATGAAAAAACCCAGAAACCTACACTGAATGAGGGACTCGAGGCATATTTTGAGATCAAAATATCATAGAGACTTGATGATGGACTCATGTGAATTAGCAGCCACATAGCAACGTCCTGGAAACTTTATATTAACAACGAGTTTTGTACGATCAGTAAACACTTACTACTTTTAGTTTTATGCTCTTAACGAAATCTAAACACTAACGTTACCTGACAGGACTCTGAAATAAATATCGCGAGAAATAACATTCTGTCAAGAGAGCGGCCTGCGTTTTTTAGCCAATCATTTTGCGCGTTCGCGTTCACTGACATCCGGTTGGTTGACGTATCATTGCAGGGCAGAGCTAACGAGAGAGGGGTGTGGCTAAAGTACTTTACCTCATTTTTATCATGAATAATTTCATGTGGTGTTCAAAAATGGACTTTTTAAAATTATGTACTGTGTTTTCATTTGTTAATGCTTTTTTATTTCTTTTTAATTTTTAGCAGATTTTATCATACAAAAATATATTTAAAGAATAGCTTTTTGTTCACATAGCAAGTGCTTAAGTAAAAAAAAAATAGATAAAAATGTTCTGTCAAAAATGACTGAACAACAGAGAGTTCAGTCAGTTTATACATTTCTCTGATTGAGAGAATGAAAGGCAGACGTCAAATGCATTAGATGTATTTTATTAAAATATTTAAAAAAACAAATGCATATGTATAAACCATGATAAATATGCATATGCAGTATAATCATACAGTAAAACGTTTATATTCATAAAGTTTTTATTTTTAAACATAAAGGATATTTTAGCATTCAAACTGGCAGTGGTGATATTTCCTGGTTCAGTCCGTGGCAGGGTCTCCCAAAGGAGAAATAGCCTTTATTCTCCAGAAAAGCTACAGAGCAGCACTGTTCACCTGAGAAAAAATACTTGAAGAGACGCCGTCACACAAAACCACATCTGAGTGACAGAGAGAAATCTGCGGCCGAGCAGAGCATCACGGCTAAATTACACAATATGATCATTTTAAATATTATAGGGTCATTCCTTCTATGCAGTATATTTCATGACCCCATTCATACATGTCTGAATATACTGGATAAAATCTGAAAGATGGAAATCACATTAGTTTCCTTTATTGCAATTAAGTGAATTATAAATAATTTCAATTGGTTTGACTGCTGTTTTATTTTTCCTGGGTCTCTAATTGAAATGTTTCAAATTAATTATGGATATATGTGCTACCAGGGAAAAGTTTGGTATAATAAAGATTTTTTTTTTATATTTTCAAAAAAAGTCTCTTATGTTTGAATGTTTTCTGAAGGATCATGTGACACTGAAGACCGGAGAAATGATGCTGAAAATTCAGCTTTGATCACAGGAATAAATTACAGTTTACAATATATCACATTCACAATAGAAAATAGTTATTTTAAACGGTAAAAATATTTCACAATATTACTGTTTTTACTGTATTTTTGATCAAATAAATGCAGCCTTGGTGAGGAGAACAGACTTCTTTCAGAAACATTAAAAAATCTTAATTATTCCAAACGTTTGACTGCAAGTGAGTGTGTGTGTGTGTGTTACTGATAATTGATTTATATTTATTTTCTAGTGTCCTCAATATCACTTTGCTCTTTTGTAAAATCCTTTTAATTAACAAAACTCAGTTTCATTATGTTTTGTGCTGTTGGTTTATCTCTCTAAATCATTCCAACACACTTGATAAAATTGCACAAATCTGTATAAGCATAATCGAAATTTCAAAAGATGGTTAAAAAATACCAAAGGAAGTTGATGTCTTCATGTAAACTGTCAGCAATGACTAACTTTAGCTCTATTTTCATTCCATTCATTGTGTAAATGATCACAAAATAGTTAATAAACTTAATAAGTGCCTGAGTTTGAGCAGAGCAGATTTCTGAGGATCTGATATATGCTTTTATAGAATTACTCACTGAACATTCATACTGCAGAACAGGAACGACCATTACATACCTGACTGTAGAGCTGCACGATTCTGGATAAATTCTGGATTTTTTTTTTTTTTGTCTCAAATAGAGATCACAATTCTCCCACGATTCTGAACTTAAAATAATATGTAATTTACTAGAGGCTGTGACAAAATATTAATTGCTGCAGTCTATTTAAAAGTGTTTAATTAATTTGCACAAATTATTAAATGTATATATATATATATATATATATATATATATATATATATATATATATATATATATATATATATACACACACACACACATTTTTAATAATTCATGCAAATATATATATATATATATGTATGTATATATGTATATATATACATATGTATATATGTGTATATATATATATATATATATATATAATAGTGCTGTCAAACAATTAATCGTGATTAATCGCATCCAAAATAAAAGTTTTTGTTCTATTTTGTTATATGTGTGTGTTCTGTGTATATTTATTATGTATATATAAATACACACACATACAGTATATATTTGGCAAATATTTACATGTATTTATTTAAATAAATATATTTAATATATAAAAACAACATATTTTTCTGAAATATATACAGTACACATACATATATTATGTAAACAAAAACTTTTATTTTGGACGTGATTAACTGCGATTATATATATATAGATAGATAGATAGATAGATAGATAGATAGATAGATATAGATATATATAATCGCAGTTAATCGCATCCAAAATAAAAGTTTATATATATATATTTCATGAACACTTATTAATATTAAAATTATGCAAAATTGGTTTGAATGAATGATTCAATAACTCACTCATAAATACTTCAGTACTTGTTTCATTATTTGATGAATCAGCGTTTTTGAACGACTCTCTTGAATGAATGATTCAATGACGAATACATTTTTTAAAAACAATGCAATCGACACAAATGTTATTTAAAGCGCCAGTTACTTTCAAAAAGGAATTTGCTCTATTTTGATCGTTATCATAGACATCAATGTTTATATCCGAACTATAAACTTTCATCCCAGTATTTCTGTGATAATATGAGTGACTGTAAGACAGAAATAATACTGTGTGGTTGAAAAGACTGCTGTTTCTTACCTAAACATGATAACTGCTCTCTCTGTGTCAATTTCCAGTATGACTTTTTCAAAGATTTAATAGACACGGGCCAATCGCTGTCATTTAGAAATGAGATCGCATGGGTGTTTGAATCCTGACACGCACACCACTTGAACACGAAATTATCATTCATACAGTTTAAAAAGATTGAAGTGAATTACAAGTGTGTTCATAGTGGGCTGTGTTTACATTAATCTCACGTCATAAAAGCATAAAAGCCAAGGTGCAAGTACATTTAACCACTTACATGATTTCGTGAGCATTTGAGTGTGCGGTTTAAAAGTAGCCTAGAGCGCCATCTGCTGTTAAAAACTAAGCTCATAATCGATTCCTGAGACAGTCGTGATGCATTCGGAAAATCTCAGAATCAATCCACGAACTGATTTATCGTCACACCCCTATTAATTCTGCAGCTCTACCTGAATCATTTAGAAATGAGATCGCATGGGTGTTTGAATCGAGATCGTGATCTTACAACAATTAATCGTTAGGGGTGCAACGATGAATCGATAAATCTGCGATTTCTCGGATTCTCTCTTGAATCGATTCTGAGCTTAGTTTTTAACAGCAGATGGCACTGTGTGCTTCCAGTTCCTGACACGCACACCACTTGAACAATCATACAAGTTTCCATGAATCGATTTATCACCACAGCCCTTATTAATCGTGCAGCTCTACCTGACGGGCATAGAGACCTGGACTTCTTAGTGCAGCCTGAAGTGAGCTCTGTGAGATTGTAGATGCCAGTGTGTTTGTGAAGTCACGTCTGGTGGTAGTGGTGGTAGTGGTGATGATGATGGTGTTCGTGATGATGATGGTGTTCGTGTCGCTGGACCACAGGCAGCACAAACCCGGCGCTGTGTTCGCTGACGGGCTCTGGCTGCTGTGGCTGGGTGTGTTTGGAGGGCGACAGCGCCTGTTCTCTGGCTCTGGCTCTGGATCTCTTGCTGTGGCTGTGCTGGAGAGCCGTGGAGGGCTGAGGCAGATGGTACACATCCTGACCCGCCGGATAGAAGCCGTGGCACTTGCTGGTTTTGGCTGCAGACTGGCCGCCTTTGGACGTGCCCTTGGGGGACCTGATGGACTGGGGCCCAGCGCGCACACGGGGATCCGGGGCCACACAGGGGTCGGAGAGGACCTGCGACCGCCGCTGATGGCCGTGCGTCTCGGGCTCGTGGGAACGAGAACGGCTCTGATCGTGTGAAGACCGTGACGGCTGCTCTTGCTGGGCCGCAGGAGGAGGCGAACCTTGATGAAGGACAAAATTAAAGAGAATATATTATATATTGTATAATCGGTCGGCAACATGAACAAAAATGAAGGAATTGTATTTTATAAAAGGTCGGAAAAGTAAACAAAAATGAAGGAATTATACATTAAAAAATGATAAATTATAAAATTATATTTTATAAAGGGTCAAAACAATGATCAACATTATTAAGTAATAATATTTTATAAAGGGTCGGCACAATGAACAAAAATTAAGGAATTTTATTTTATAAAAGATCAGCAAAATTAACAAAAAATAAGGAAATATATTTTATAAAGGGTCAGAACAACAAATAAAATTAAGGGAAATTTATTTTTAAAAAGGCTGACAAAATGAAAAAAAAATAGGAGCTCTATAATATAAACAGTGAGCACAATAATCAAAATTAAGGACAATATATTTTATAAAGGGTCAGCACAATTATTAAATCTAACGGATATATATTTTTAAAAAAGGCTGGCAAAATGAAAAAATAAGGAGGTCTATACTATAAACAGTCAGCACAATAATCAAAATTAAGGAAAATATATTTTATAAAAGGTCGGCAACATGAACAAAAATTAAGGAATTGTATTTTATAAGGGGTCAGAATAATTATCAAAATTACGGAAAATATATTTTAAAAACAGTCAGCACAATAATTAAAATTAAGGGAAATATATTTTACAAAAGGTTGGCACCATGAACAAAAATTAATCATTATAAATCATATTTTATAAATGGTCAGAATACAACAATTAAAATTAAGGAATTATATATTATAAAGGGTCAGAACAATGGCCAAAGTTAAAAGTTAAAGAAAATGTAATATATATTTATAAAGGGTTAGCAAAATGAACACAGGTTAAGGAATTATATATATATATATAAAAGGTTAGAAAAGTAAACAAAAATTAACGAATTATACATTTTAAAATTATAAATTATAAAATTATATTTTATAAAGGGTCAAAACAATGATCAACATTATTAAGTAATAATATTTTATAAATGGTCGACACAATGAACAAAAATTAAGGAACTATATTTTATAAAGGGTCAGAACAACAATCAAAATTAAGGAATTATATTTTATAAAGGGTCAGAACAATGACCGACATTAAGGAAAACATTATAGGAAACATCAGAAAAATGAACAAAAATTAAGCAATCATTCAAAAAATAATACTTTGGATAAAGAAAATCCTGTTTTCAGGAAAATTAATAAAACACAATTTTGAAAATCTGCATAAATTAGAAGCAGCACAACAAATAATACCATGATGAGTAAAAACTTTGTAATTAAAATAGTCTTATTTTTTCTTTTGCATCTCAATTATGACATTTTTATGAAAAATTGGAGGGGGTGAGCTTAATGTATGAAAATGATGTCAAAAAAAAAGATATTAATGCCTTAAGGGTCCTAATATTGCTTATTTTCAAGCAAAATAGTGTGTTTATTTTAATTTAGTATGGTGAAATATGACATTTCTTGATGGGTTTTGTGAGACTCACCCTTCAGTGTGAGTATTTTTGAAGGATTTTGGAGTGAAATTTGACCCTGAGAGTCTCCCTTTAATTTCTAATCATTCAAACAGCACAAGTTTCTTGCGTTTGATATAATGACTGGAAACATCAATGTTAAGGACTGTGTTTTTTGTGATATTACACACACTTTCAGCAGAATCTTACTGTCAAATCTGGAGGTGTAGTTCTCTATTCCAGCCAGATCCAGGTAATGGTTTCGTCTCTCTGTGTTCTCGTCCACACAGTAGTGATTCTGACCTCTGTGAAAAACACACATCATATCACATGTGGACATACGGCATGCACACAAACGATGATTCATATGCACATATGACACACAGCGGCTCACCTGATGTGTGTGTGCTGCCGTCTGTCCTCCGCCTGAACCGACTCGATGCGACTCAAGCGATTGTCTGAAGCAGGAGCAAAGAAAGTTCAGAAATTAGCCACAAAACCAAGTAGAGTTCAGTTTTTTATGGCTGCTTTTACAACAGTGTCTTATTCAATCAGAAATGTATTCAAATTTTAATTAAAACTATAATAGTATATAAATAATATTAAAATTACACTGCAACCAAGAAGCACAGTAAGACAATATTAAAAAAATAACTAAAAATAAAAATGCAAAAAAATACTAAAAATTAAACTAAAATAAAAATGAAAACTGAAAAAATAAAAGTTAATACAAAATATTAATAAAAACTATAATAGTGTAAAATAATACTAAAATAACAGCAACCAAAAACACAGTAATACAATAAACACAGTAATACAATATAAAAAAAATACATAAAAATAAAACCGGATAATTCCAAACCATATTATTTTCTTTCAAATTAAACATAAATTGTAATATTAAAAACGCAAATAAAAATGACAAAAGCAAATAACAAGATGACTAAAAATTAAACTAAAAATGAAAAAATAAAAATAAAAGCAAATACAAAACATTAATGAAAATTATAATAGTATAAAATAATACTAAAATAACACTGCAACCAAAAAAATATCTAAAATGTAAAACACAGCATACAATATTTAATAAAATATATATATATATATATATTATTTAATGTTTTATACTTATATTTATTTGTGTACACCCGTAAATTATAGCAATTATTAAATATTTAATTATTAATTATTATTATTAAATTGATATATTGATATTGATATAATTAAATTATTAATATTAACATTAAATTATAAATTATAGCTGCACGTTCATAATAGATAACTAAAATTAAAACTAAAACCATAAAAAGAATCAACTAAAATAAACATTAACTGAAATCAAAAAACTTTTTTAGACTATTAAAAAAAAAACTAATAAAAATGACAAAACACAACAAAATTACTAAAATTTCAACTAAAATGAAAGTGAAAACAGAAAACATTAAAATAAAATTTGATTCAAAATATCAACAAAAACACTTTTTTAGACTGTATTTAAAAAAACTAATAAAAATGACAAAAACACAAAATTACTAAAACTTCAAATAAAATGAAAGTGAAAACAGAAAAAAACTGAAATAAAATTAGATTCAAAATATTAGCAAAAACACTTTTTAGACTATATTTTAAAAAACTAATAAAAATGACAAAAACACAAAAGTACTAAATACGGTGGCCGAGAGAGCTCAACGCGCTGCAACTTCAGAAAACACATGCAAATAGAAAAAGCACCAGTAAATCAAGCAAACATCTTCATCAGTTTGACAGCAGGTGCTGCAAATGCTCACAACACAAACAAATAAAGAATTTTATTTGCATTGTGTTTCTTCATTTGGTTGTGTAGTGAGCATTTGTAGTGCGTGTGTTATAAAATTGACAAAGTTGTTTTCTTAATTTGCAGGTGTTTTTTCTATTTGCAGCGCGTTGAGCTCTCTCGGCCGCCATAACAAACTTCAAATAAAATTAAAGTGAAAACAGAAAAAATTAAAATAAAATTCAATTCAAAATATTAACAAAAACTACAATAATATATCAATGATACTCCTTAAAGTGTGCACTAGTTTTATAATATTAGTTTGATTGTTTTGAGTCTTTTAACTGTTAGTGCTTCATAATTTTTTGTCCATCAAGGTCCAAATTAAAAGGGAAAATAATCAAGTCAGATGAATCACCTTTAATTTGTGAAGTATTTAATTAATAACGGCTTGGTTATTTAAAATAGTAACTTTTTAAATTATATTTCCAGCTAAAATCACTGAAGTAAATAACATATCATGATCTATACCGTTACTTGTACTCAGAATATAATATTTTGGTCATGTCACCCATCATTGCTGCTGAACATTGTTCTTGTGTGTGTGTGTGTGTGTGTGTGTGTGTGTGTGTGTGTTATGTGTTTGTTTGAGTGTGTGTGTGTGAGTGTGTGAGAAAGAGATGAGCACCGTTCCTGGTGTGTGTCGTGTCTCTCCTGCGAGCTCCGGGTTCAGGAGTGACCATCAGCTTCACCCGGAGAGTCTTTCGTTTGCCGTTACACGAGTGATTGACAGAGGCGTCCACCACATCATAGATAGTGTGCATCAAACTGGACATGTCCTAAAACACACACACACACACACACACACACACACACACACATGAACACATTCTCATGCGTTTCACTGAAGGGAATGAATGCCAGGTGTCCGTCTCTGAATGAAGCCTGTATAAATGTCAGTATTTACCTCCTTTGTGACTCTTCCGCTGTTGTCAAAGTCGTAGAGTGTGAAGACCCACTCCTGCCTGTTGTCATCAACCAGAGACACGTTACACTCCAGATCCTGACAGATCAAACACACACACACACACACATGCAGTTACACACCTGACCAGCAGGAGGACCTCAATGACTGCCAATGCCAAACAAATCATTTCCTCAAAAATCAAGTCATCATTTACTCGTCGTTTATGTATTTATTTATTGTTCTTTTCTTTTCTTTCTTTTCTTTTTTTTTGCCAAGCAGGGTTATTATAGTTGAAACTAAAACTATTAAAAACGTTTTTGTTCATTTAAATAAAGCTGAAATAAAATAAAATGTGAACGTTAAATTAATGAAAATGAGAAACGTTGACTTGCCAACTAAATGAATGGAGTTTAATTTTATTACTAAAATTAGTAATAACTAGAAATAAAAAAATAATAAACCACTAAAACTGAACTAAAACTAAAACTGAAATAAAGACAAATGTAAAAGTAATATTTAAAAAGTGACAAAAGCAAAAAAGTAAAAGATCATTCAAAATATTAATGATAGTATATACCGTAAATAATACAAAAATAACACTGCAACCCACAGTAAAACACAGTAATACAATTTTTACAAAAATAAACCAATGCAAATAAAAATGTATTATTGCAAAAATGGCTATTTTCTTTCAAATTAATTTAATTTAAAAGGTGAGTAAAAATTACAAAAGCACACAATAAAATTACTAAAAATTAATTAATTAATAATAAAAATTATAATACTATAAAATAATCCTAAAATAACACTGCAACCCACAAACAATCTAAAATTTAAAACACAGCAATGCAATATTAAAAACAAAAATACAAATAAAAAAACACATAATTCCAAACCATATTATTTTCTTTCTAATTAAACCTAAATTGCAACATTTGTTTTTTTAAAAAAAAAAAACTGAATAAAAATGAAAAAAGCACAAGATGAAAATGAAAACTGAAGAAAAGCTAATTGAAAATATTAATAAAAACTATAATAGTATATACATAATACTAAAATACCACTGCAACAAACAACCTAAAAATTAAAACTTTAATACACCCTTAAACAAATAAGTAAAACTTAAACTAAAAATATATTATTCCAAATTATATTAATTTAATTTAATTATATTTATTCATTTATTTTTATATATTTATTTATTTATGTATGTATTTATTTATTTATTTTTGTGAAACAGAAACAGATCCAGCATGCCCCTTCACTGTGCTGCATGTAAAGCAGAAGCTTCATCATTTGTTTTTGCACAGAATAAAAGTCAGACAGATTTGGAAAAACATGAGGGTGAGTAAATGATGACAGAATGTTTATTTATGGTCAAATGACTTTTAATAAAGGAAAGATTGAATCTGTACAGGTATAGTGTTTCATTGGAGAGGATTTGCGCGGGATTATACAGGCGCTTTTCGTCTTGTTCCAGGAAAAATCTTTCTAACCACAATTCTCAGTTTCAGCTTTTTGGCAGGAGATGCAATTGATGGGTATCTGGTGACGAGGATGATAATTGTTGGAGTATCGTCTGGAGATGCAGCGAATGTGATTTCAGGCCTCTGGCAATGCCTTCGGATGACATTCTTACTGCATTATCAGAGCAGCGGTCAGTGAATCAGTTTAAAAAATGAATCCTCAATTCATTTGAGTTGACACTTAATAATGTTCCCACAAATTTCTGTGTGGCATTTTGTAGAGAAATAAACATTTAGATATTACTGATAAACGAAAATTTACACTGATTTTACACTGAAGGATACAACTAATTATCACTGTTTTCAATTTAGTTTTAATTTGTTTTTTAAGTTTATTATTGTACTTAGTGCAAATTTATGTGTTCCAGTTATATAAAATAAAAAAACTCATTAAAAATGTGAAATGAATTAAAATTGTAAAATGAAAAATAAAAATTCTTAAAAGGTGCCCCCATAAATAGCTTATTAATAAATAAATATAAATTGTATTTTGCTGCTGTTTGTTGTGAACTTAAAAGTTTATTTGTGTAATTACTACAATTTTGTGTTTAAGTTATTCAAAAATATATAATTCATAAAAAATGTGAAATAAATTAAATTCAAATTAAAAATCATTAAAAGGTGCCCCCAAAAATAATTTATTAATAAATAAATAAATAAATATAACTTTGTTGTGAACTTACATCTAGACTGATGCGTTTCTTCCCTTTGCAGGTTTCCTTCAGCGCGTCTCTCTCTCCATCTTCAGACGGCATAAAACGCTCACATCCTTCAGCCTTTTCTGGAGGCAAAACCACTAAACACACACACACACACACACACACACACACACACACACACAAGTACTGTGAGTACACTATACTGAGGGCACTACATACAGTAAGCATGAGTATGAGATGCACTGCAAAAAGTGTCTTAACATTCTTAAATCAAGATACATTTAGTTGAGAAGCAAATTTATGAAGATAGAAAGTGTTGTTTTCTGAAAAATTCACCAAAATGAACTGAGTTTATGCTTAAAACAATAACAAGTATCTGCCAGTGGGGCTAGAAAAATCACATTAATTCAAAGGGAAAACAAATGGACTTTTCTGATCCCATTGGCAGACATCTGTTCTTGTTTTAAGCATAATATTTAAGTATTATTTATATAATATTGTAGTATTTATTAATATTTTGAATGAGCTTATATCTTTATATTTGCAGTTTTCAGTATATAATTAAATATAATATAATATAACATATTTTATATAAAACTAATATATTTATTTTTATATTTTCAATTTTAAGTATATAATATAATATAATATAACTACACTTGCAGCAATTTAATTCCATTTCAGTGTTATTTTAGTATTATTTATATACTACTGTAGTATTTATATAATACTGTAGTATTTATTAATATTTTGAATTAGCTTTTATTTTTATTTTTTCAGTTTTCAGAATAATATAATTTTATATTTTTATATCTAAAAATAATATTTTTTAATATTTTGTTTTAATATCTTGAATTAGGTTTTATTTTATATTTCCAGTTTTTATTTTAATTTTAGTTCAAGTTTTATGTGCTTTTGTCATTTTTATTTGTTTCTTATATTTCTATTTATTTGTATTTTTATTTAGTTTTAGCAATTTTAGTACAATTTCTCAGAAAACAAGCCTTCTTATGTCATTTTGCATCTTAAATCAATGCATTTCGATTGTAAGTATGTTGGCAATATTGTATTTTTTACAGTAATGCCAATAAAGCCATTTTGGATTTGAAATGATAAGAATGTTTAGATATTTGTACTGGAAAACAGTGTGTCTGGTGTCTGTGCTCACCCTCTAGAGGGCAGCGGTGGACCGGCATCCGTCCGTCCTTCAGCTCCTGGAGGAGAAACATGGAAAAAAACACAAGAGGAGATGAAGAGAGGAGGTGTTAGTTCAATATACAGCCCAGAAACCACAGGAACAGCAAACACCTCCATCTGAAGCATTTCCTCCTCAGGGACGCTGAAACGATGACGGCGTCACATACCATTAAACCTACTGAAAAACCCCTTCCAACTTCAGCCCAGAATAACACAGAAACTACTGGGTTAGATATTTTCTTGTGGAGACGAGATCTGATGTTTCTCTGAGGCGGCTGTTGTGATGATTTGAGACATTATCATGTTCTCATACTTTACTGACAGGAACATTTTGGGGTTTTGTTGCTAAATGAGCTAAATCCAGACATATGACTGAGAACTGTCATAAACACCATGAGGAACAGACTAAATCATCTGCTGCCACCGACGTCTGAACCACAAAAATGCTCAACGGCACATCGCTGTACAGATCCCAACCTGCTCACAGTCGACAACTACCTCAAAAACAACCATCAGATCCACTCAAATCCATTCAAATCAACTCTCAGTTTCTCTAAAGACACCAAAAACCAACCCAAAGCCACTGCAGATTAGAAATAGTCAATATTCACAATGTAGAAGTAGTAGCAGATTTTAAGTCTCTTCTTCTCACCAAGGATGCATTTATTTGGTTAAAAAATATAAAGTAAAAACATTAAAAATTGTGAAATATTATTACAATTAAAAAAAAAAGTTTTCTATGTGAATATCTGTTAAAATGTAATTTATTTCTGTGATCATAAACTGAATTTTCCAGTCTTCAGTGTCACATGATCCTTCAGAAATCATTCTAATATGCTGAGAAACATTTCTGATTATTATCAATGTTGAAAACAGTTGTGCTGACCGATATTTTTGTGGAAACTGTGATTTTATTTTTCAGGATTCTTTGATAAATAGAAAGTTCAGCATTTATTTGAAATAGAAATCTTTTATAACATTGTAAATGTCTTTACTGTCACTTTGCATCCCTGATAAATAAAAGTATTAATTTCTTCTTATTAACCCCCAAATTAACATTAGCGTATAAATGTTTCCATTTTTTAATTAGTAACAATTTGTACTTTATAAACATAAATCATTTCTAACATCTTTTAATTTGTAATAATTTGTCATTTATACACAGAAATAATTTTAAAAATCTTTTAATTTTTAATTGAAAATACTTAATTTATTTTTAACATCTACACAATTTTTTTGTAATAATTTGTTGAAAAAATTAAGCAAGACTATCACAATATCACATTGTGAATATAACAATGATTTGAACATGTTTCATGTGATTTTTATTCCACAATTTTAACATGCTGCAACACACTCTGACAGTCACGCAATCGACCAATGAGAACCTCCGAGAGGCGGGTCCAGATGTGTTTTCTGGAATCCAATTAGCTGAATTGATTTTAGACGGATCCGCCTCCCAGAATGCAACACTGTGATGATTTGCAGCATCAGGACGGCCATGTTTTCTTTAAAGTCACATGTCTGTGAACTCATTACCACCCAGTGCAACAGATGCATTCCAGATCTGACCGCCCTCTGCATTTTAAAGACTAACACATGGTATTTTACCCATAATGCCGTCACCCACTGAGGCCCTTTTTAAGCAGCAATGTGTGGGCCATATGCTTCATTAAGACAGAGCTGGTTCCAATCCACAGCTGAAGAAAAAACAGGCCCTAGTTTCTTTATTGTCTCAAACTTTCATCAGAGACAAATCTATGCATTCGGACGGCCTAGATCTGTGAAATAAGCATGTGACGGCTGTAAAAAGAGTCTGTGGCGTATCAGTGTGTTTGTTGCTGTTTGTTGAGTAACTAAAAGAGGCCAAACCAATTCACCAATTCAACTGTCAGCTACAATTATAGTTTTTTAAAGTTTTAGTCATTTTATGCCTGTGCTTTTGCCATTGTGTGTGTGTGTGTGTGTTGGGACCAGTAAGATGTTTTTTAATGGAGTCTCTTATGCTCATCAAGTCTGTATTTATTTGATCAAGAATACAGAAAAAAAGAAAAATACAGAAAAAAGAATACAGAAAAAAACAGTAATATTGTGAAATATTATTGTGATTTCTAATATTGGTTTCCTATTTTGATATACTTTAAAATATAATTTATTTCTATGACACAGCACTGAATTTACATCAGCCATTACTCTAGTCTTTACTGTCACACGATCCTTCAGAAATCCTTGTAATATGCTGAATTATTATCGATGCTGAAAACAGTTTTTGCTGCTTCATATTTTTTTTGGAACCTATGACACATTTTTCAGAATTCTTTGATGAATAAAAAGTTAAAAAAGAACAGCAACAGCATTTATTCAAAAAAGATTTTCTAACAATACAAGTCTTCACTGTCACTTTTTATCAATTTACCACATCTTTGCTGAATAAAAGTGTTCATTTCTTTCAAAAACAGAAAGAAAAAAATGTACTGACCCCAAACTTTTGAACAGTAGTCTATAATGTGACAAAAGATTTCTATTTTAAATAAATACTGTTCTTTTTTAACGTTTTATTCATCAAAGAATCCTGAAAAATGTATCACAGGTTCCAAAAAAATATTGGTCAGCACAACTGTTTTCAACATTGAAGACTGGAGTAATGATACTGATAATTCTGCTTTGATCACAGGTATAACTTTTAAAAGATATTCACATAGAAAACAGCTATTTTACATTGTAATAATATTTCACAATTTTACTGTATTTTTATGAAATAAATGCAGCCTTGGTGAGCAGAAGAAACTTCTTTCAAAAACATTAAAAAAATCTCACTGACCCCAATCGTTTGAGCAGTAGTGTATGCTTGTGTTGCCAGTGTATGACAGAAAGTAGCTGACGCTCATCTGGCTGTGTAGCGAGAGTCGGGCAGTAACGTCTCTGCCGCTGGTCTCCGTCCAGACCGGACTCAGATCCAGCGGTCAGCTCTGCGCCAAAGCATCCACAGCATCTCACTAATGTTGTAATCTCTGCTTTGGTCTTGGCTTCTAGCTAACGAAAAATACACAGGAGACTCTCACTTCCAAGAATCGGTCAGATCCAGTGTTCACTGAACACACTGGAAAGAAAATTGGTGTAAATGTGTATAATAGCATGCTGTAACTATTTATGCAGCAATACGATTGAAACGTTTCAACAACGATCAAAAACAAGCAAAAAACTATTGCAAAATTGCTCATTTGTAGCATTCAAGCATGCATACAAAATCGTAGAAAGGACAAGTTAAGCAATCAAAGACTATGTTATAAATAATTGTGAATGCGTCTCTTTGTGCCGTTTCATTGATGCGCTTTGTTTCGGGGCGTATGCTGATCAACAATACGGTACCAGCGTGCCACAGATGGCCGAAAGGCTTTTACTCCAGCGCAGAGAGACTTTTCACCCTGAGGTCAGATGTGAGGCACAGTGTTTTCTTGGCAGGACATGAAGCGCTCCAGAGGCCTCAGAAACAACAGCTGTGGAGCGAGTCTGTTCGCTCATCTGCGTCAGAGGCCCGGCCAGACGTTTGAAGTTCCCCAGGCCTGTAAATCACAGAACATCTCCTGGACTTGTCCAAAGCTCCCTTCCGCTGATCTCAGCCACGGCCTGCTGGAATACAGACGACCTGATCGACTATTTCAGCTCATTCATTACCGCTCTTATCTGCTTCCTCTGTAAGTGTAACATGCTGATGTTTATCTGCTGGAGAAAATTAGACTATTCCATCAAACCCACCGCAGAACGAGTTACAGGCCAAACACTTCTGGTGTTCAGATTCATGAGGAATTCTCATTTCATTCTC
Organism: Spinibarbus caldwelli; assembly: GCA_039654775.1. Classification (NCBI taxonomy): domain Eukaryota; kingdom Metazoa; phylum Chordata; class Actinopteri; order Cypriniformes; family Cyprinidae; genus Spinibarbus; species Spinibarbus caldwelli. The sequence goes on along the minus strand of CM077227.1, from coordinate 34,116,311 downwards.
ATTCATTTACTCGCACTGTCTTGTTTTAGCACTTAAATTTAGTAAAATAATTGCAAAAATGAGGCAATAGTGCAAATGACAGGTCATAGTTATGAGATAAAGGGCCCTTTCATACACCTGGTGCAATGCGGCGCCAGGCGTGACGCAAGTGTTTTTTGCTAGTTTCAGCCCGACCCAGTAATCATTTTCACATCCTGAGCCACGTTGTTTAAATAGCAAATATATTTGCGCCCATCTATTCGCTCATGGGCGTTTAGGTCTGAAAATGAAGTGTGTTCAGGTGCATTGTTGGCGCATTGCTATTTTGAGGCAACTGAAATAGACTGAAATTTTTTTGTTATTTAAAGAGCGCGTAGTAATATGCGCCTATAGTCGTGTCCACAACGTGCATATTTGTGGATTGTGCTTATTAACTTACTAAGACACTAAATGATAGCTATGAGATACAAAACTGAACTTACAAAGATGCTAAATGATAACCGAGATAGTCAAAATTGTCAATTATTTTTAAATTTAAATTTAAAGTTGAAATGATTATTTAAAAGTCATAAATTATGAGATACTAAGTCATAATTATGAGATAAAAGGTAAAAATGATGACATAAAATGCCACACATACAAAGACACTAATTGATAACTGAGATAAAAAGTCAAAATTATGTCAATTATGAGATTAAAAAAAATTAAATTATATAAAAAAAAGTCATAAATATGACAGGTCAAAATTATGAGATACTAAGTCATAATTATGAGATACAAAGTAGAAATTATGACAAAATTTACTGAGTCACTAATTGATAACTATGAGATACAAGGTCAAAATTATGGCATACTAAATCATAATTATGAGATAAAAAGGTCAAAATTATGTCATAATTATGAGATAAACTATAATATGAAAAATCAATAATATGACAGGTCAAAATTATGAGGTGAAAATCAAAATTATGACAAAAAGCTGAGATTAAGATACTAAGTCACAACTGTGATATCCAACTCAAAATTATGTTAGACTTATAAGATATAAAGTTGAAAATATCATATAAAATGTCATAAATATGACAGATCAAAATTATGAGATACTAAGTCATAATTATGAGATTATGAGATAAAATCATGATATAAAACCTGAACTTACCAAGACACTAACAACTATGAGATACAAAGACAAATTTATGACAAACTAATGTAATTAATTAATGAGTTAAAAAGTCAAAATTATGACATAAAAAGCTGAGATTACTAAGATACTAAATCATAACTATGAGATCCAAAGACATGAGATAAAAAGCCGAAAGGAAACAACTACAAGATACTAAGACATAATTATGAGATAATTATGACATAATTATGAGATAATTATGACATCAATATTATGACAAACACTCAAACTTAAGACACTAAGTGATAACTATGAGATACAAAGTCAACATTATGACATACTAAATCATAATTATGACTGTTTACTAAAGGAATTGTAAAAATGAGACAAAGGAACAAATGTACTCAAAAAGTACATTTTGTGTTGATCCCAATTTGCATGCCGCAATTATTTCAATAAAAATGTCACACTAGTTAGTCAAAAACTACCTGATTTTCAGCTAATGTTTAACTGTATACTGTATTCCAAACCAGATTTCAGTGTGCTTTGAAATTATATGGAAGAGAAAATCAAGTGAATCCAGAGTGGTTTATGTTAACTTGATTTTAATTTTCACATATTTTTCTAAATATATATTGGCTGTTATAGAGCTACTAAACAACTAACCAACTTAAAGCCCTACAGTACAAGGCCATCTCTCTAAATCCTGAAACATCCAGAGGGCCTATCTCAAACCTCTAGCAGATGTTGGGGCGTCTTTATGAGCAGCCCCTCCTCAACCTGGGACTGCAAATGTGCCTCACACTTGAACCTCAGCAGCACCTCTCAAACAGCTTTTACGGGCCGCTCTTAAATGGAGCTGCAGAACACTTTCTCAGAGCTTCAGTGTGGTTTGTGTATAATATTTAAAGGTTAGTATGAACACAAGACACAGAGTTCAGTGAGATGGTGTGGTTCAAATTTAGTAAATCCAGCTTAGTTATTCTAGAACATCAAACAACTACATTGATCTGGTTATTCTGAGTTTTTTTTTTTTTGTTTCTCTAACACTGATGGTGGATATTTGCATTCATGAAGAGTTGTATATTAGAGTATGTAAGGCCAAAATAAACACGTTATTGGGTGTAATTACTTAAAATCACAATGGCTTCTTCTCAATGCATGGAAACCAATTCTTGCCACATAAGAAAAGAGTCATGCTTTGGTAAATTATGGGACAAAAAAGTAAGTCAGCTATGAAGCTATGAAAATGATACTAAGTCATAATTATGACACAAAGTCAAAATTATGAGATAAGTCATAGGCCTAATTGTGACATAAAAAAGTCAAAATTATAAGAAAAGTCATTATTATCTCATATGCATGTCATAATTTTGACTTCTCATATTTATGATTTAATTTTTTTATCCCATAATTATGACTTAGTATGTCATAATATATGACATCTATGACATACTATCTTCATGACATACTAAGTCATAATTATGAGATAAAATAAAGACAAATATGACACAAAGTCGACATTATGATATACCAAGTCATAATTATGTGATAAAAAAAATAAATTATAATATAAAAAGTGATAAATATGAGAAGTCAAAATTATGACATACTAAGTCATAATTAAAAGTTAAAAAAAAAAAAAAAAGAAATGTTGGGGGAAAGGTCATAACTGTCATTAAAAGTTGAAGTTGAATTAAATACTAAGTCATAATTATGAGTCAAAATTATGAAACGCTAGTTATAATTATGACAAAACTAAAAATGATGAGTCATCATCTCATAATTATGACTTTATATGTCTTAATTTTGACCAGATATTTATGACTTTTTCTATCTTAATTTCAACTTTTTGAAATTAAAATGAGTTAATCTAATTAAAGTTATGAAATACTAAGTCATAATTATGAGATTATGAGATAAAATCATGACATGAAACCTGAACTTACCAAGAAACTAACAACTATGAGATACAAAGACAAATTTATGACAAACTAAATAATAATGAGTTAAAAAGTCAAAATTACGGCATAAAAAACTGAGATTACTAAAATACTAAATCACAACTATGAGATCCAAAGATATGAGATAAAAAGTTAAAAGGTAACAACTACAAGGTACTCAACTACTAATGAGTGCTGTGAGAGTGTGGAGTTGAGAAATTGTGGCACTTTAATCATAAAATCCAAGCGCAGATTAAAAGCGCTTTAAGAGATTGACCCGTGTCCGCTTCGGAGAGCGTCTCACACACGAGTGTTATCTCAGCAGACCGCTCATCTCTTTAGCACACTCTGCGCACGCTTCTCCCGGCCGGGCTGGCAGACCGCAGGAATGGGCTCACATCCAACATGTGAAGTTCCTCACGGCCGTGACATCGGCCAGGGGTCACCAGCAGGTCAACTCCTAAAAATACCGCCCTGCTCCACCACGGGAAGTGAAGGCGTCTGGAGACGGGACGCGTCGAATGGAGCGGAGCCAACGGAGCGCTGGTGTTAACAGCTCACGGACGGATCAACACAATGAAACGTGCCGCAGGAATATAAACAGAGCGTGAGGAAGAGACTCATTGTTGCCGTGGCTTCCTGATATTATAAAGGTGAAGGTTCATCTTGTCCATCACCTGTTTATGCATATCAGTGGCGGGTAGTTACTGTGAATCTCTAGCTGAAAAAACAAAAAACTACAATATTTTTAATATATACCCTAGTGAAAAATAAATATACTTAAATGTATTTGAAATATACAAGTATACTACAAATACATTTTCATATATATGTACTTAATAAAATGCCCTGCAATTGTACTTTTAGCATACTAAACTGGTATACTTAAAGTCTGCTAAATTGGAACAACTAATTTTGTACTTAATGCACTTTAATTGTGCAGAAGTAGTGCTAAAGTCCAACTAAAAGATATACTGAAATATATTTGATTGTGCTAAAGTGGAACTATTGCAAGCATACTTCAGGTACACTTTAAATATTTTGCATTTATAGACCGATATTATTCAAAGATCATACAATCCTCATCAAAAGTGACATTAAAACACATTTTAGACTTAATATTAAGAAATGTGTATTGTGCACAAGTAGTATGCCAAATAAAGTTTAATTATAATTTTTATATCAGTAAGTCTCGAGTTATCTGTGAGTAAATATGTTAATAGATTTGAAGTATACTTAGTATGAAATAAATGTATTTTTATTTATATTACTTTTTTACTAGGGTAACCATCAAATAATGGAATTTCTTTTCTGCATTTAAGTGGCACAAAATGCATGTGATGGCATTACACGGCATCATTTATATGAGTCTAAAACATGGTGAACACCAAAATTTAACAAAATAATTCAATGCAGAAAATGTATGCCTCGCAGAGATTCATATGAATCTGTGAATCTTTAAGCCAGTTCACTGAAATGAACCATCTATATAAACCGATTCACAAAAAAATAAATTAAAAATAAAATAAATAAATTAAAATAATAAAATAAAATAAAATAAAATAAAATAAAATAAAATAAAATAAAATAAGGTGAAGGTTCATCAGTGCGGGAAACTGCTCTGAGACTCAACCATCAAATAATGTAATTTCTTTTTGCAATCAAAGCTGCATTTAAGTGGCACAAAATGCATGTGATAGTATTACACAGCATTATTTATATGAGCCTAAAACATGGTGAACAGCAAATTTTAACAAAATATTTAACAAAATAATACAGAAAATGTATGCCTCGCAGAGATTCAAATTAATCAGTGAATCTTTTTTAAGCCAGTCCACTGAAATGAACCATCCATATAAACAGATTCACACATTTTTTTTTAAATAAAGTAAAAATAGAAATAATAAAATATAATAAATATAATAAATAATAAATAAATCAATACAATAAATAAAGCAAAATATAATACAATATCAATAAAATAAAATTAAAATAAATTAAATAATACATAAAATGAAATACAAAAATAAAAAAACATACAAAACAAGAATAAAATAAAATAAAAATATTATCACAGATTATAATATATAGACCTTATAAAATATTATAAAATACTATAAAAAATACATAAAATAAAATAAAATCCAGATATATTCTCTGAAAACAAGTTTTATCTTACACATTTCTGCTTGTCAGGTAAATGTCTGAAGAATATATTTTAACTAGACCTAAGACAAAAACATGGATAATGACTTCATGCACAACTAAATGTTTGTGCTGGTCTGCAGTGAAGGATTCGCACCAGACCATTTGAGCCCACAAACACGCCGGTGATCCTGAGGAGCCCAGCTGTGGCGTCTGCAGCAGAAGTTCACTTCATCCACGGCAAAAGACACACAGAGATCAAAGGTCTCCTGCTTCCCTGTTCCCCACAACACATTTCCAGAGATATTTACTTTAAAACGCAAGACTGTGACAAAACTGAGACTAAACCCAGCGGTCTGCAGCCCACGCAGACAACATCCAAACGCAGGTAATTATGAGTGACTAAACTGGAACCAGCTCAACTTGGTGCATGTGGAAGAAAAGCAACTAACAATTTCAATAGAATTTGACATTAAAATGTTGCTCAACTAATGATGTGACACTTCAATACGCATTGAAAATACATTATATACACAAGATACTTCATATTTAACTATTTTTACCTATACACTATTGAATGATTTATATTTATGAAAAATAATAAACATGTAATAAGTACACCCCCTCTGAATAAATATAAAAGATGTATTTTCTTAATGATCACTAATATAAATCATGGAAAGATGGCAAAATTGAAATGTATTAAACATATACTTAATAAAAACAACAAAATATATGCCAATATTTTCTGTAAGATAAGTAAATTAGCCAATTTTGTTTAGATGAAGGATTGCAGAAATGAGTACACCCTAGATTTAATTCAGTAAATGTATAATATTCTAGTACTTAGTATGTCCTCCAGAACTTTAAGTATACTGCTCTGACTCTCTTGGCACTGAGTGTACAAGTTCATGACAAATTTTCACATCTGTCCTGTTTAACTCCTGGAGGACGACCTCCTTAAATGCTCTGGTCTTTAATGGGGAGTTGTGCTCAGCTCGTCTCTACAGAATCCCCACAGCTGATCGAGAGCGTTAAGATTGAGTGAAATACATGTCCACTGAAGGATTTTCACCTTGGGAGAATGAATATCTTCATTGTCATGCTGAAAAAATGCCCAATAATGCAGGGAATGAGGGGAGGGTAGCATCTTCTGTTTGAAGTTTTTGTATTCCATCACACAGTAGTGTGTGAATTCATGACAGCGTTGATAAAGCACAACTCTCTCACACCTTCAGCACTCATTCATCCCTATATAAGAACTTTACTACCACTGAACGTCACTGTGGGTACCAAACACTTCTCACTGTACTCCTCCTCTAGCAACACCTGAACATTTTGGATGCTTTTGGATCCGAAATGATTGACTTGGTCTCTTGAGACCAGAGTATGGATTCCCAGAAGTCTCTATTTTGTAAATATGGGTCTTGGAAGAGATTAAATGAGTTTATTTTGCTTTGGCTACAGTAGGTAATTCTAGTGACAACAACCATGCATGTCACTTCTGCAGGCTGCGTCATACTCTGTGAGATAAAGTGTCACTCTTTTCATAGCTTTTGCCGGCTCTGAGACACTTGCGTGTTATTTCTCCTGCTCTTTTTCTAGCAAAAATTCACTCATCACTAAATGAAAACTTAAAGTGAAGACCTGATTATTTCAGGAGCCTTGTCACAAGTCCATTGTTTTTGAATGTCGGTGCTACTTCTGCTATATTTTCACACTTAAAACAATAATTTGGTATCCGTCTTGTACCATTGTAGTTCTCTCCCAAGTGGTTCCACTGCTGCCAGCATTAAGTCTGAGTATGATTCAGTGGGCTATATAACACTTTTAATTGTCAGGAAATTACTTGTCTTTAAAAGTTTTGGTTCAACATACTTACCTGTTGATCAAAAATAACCGTAAACCTATAAACTGTTTTTTTTTTTTAGTTTTATTTAGTAACTTTCACGAGGGTTTACTCATTTTTGCAACACATTTTATCACTTTGATAAGAAAATCTTATTTTACTGAATAATTTTGACATTCTTCTTTGGTAATTGATCAAGCAGGCTTGTTGGAACCATATATCTCCAAAGAACCCTAACATGTCATTAGGGATGTAACGATTACCGGTTTGACGATAAATCATGATAAAATTCACCACAGTTAGTATTACCGTTTCATTTTTTAATTATCATTAAAACCGTATTCGATTACCGCGATTTGAACATCTCACAATAAATAAATACTGTCCAGTATAAAGCAGGGTTTTCAGTAACAGTCTCACGTGCGCACAGCAGCAGAGTAACTTAGCAGAGTAAGTTTGAGTGAGAGGAGAGACACGTGTTAAGTGCGCGCACTCTCACTGCGCGAGAGCAGCGTGTATCTGAGCGCGCGCGTCCGTTTTTGTGCGAGAGCAAAGGAAATCCACGTGCGAGCGGAGAGATTCGCGCTCACACATTATATTAATGTGCTTTTGCTCTACAATAATGCGCTCTCGACATTTTTGTCATTAAAATAACACCATAAACTTAGTTTCGTTTTGAGTGAAAACACGGCGGAAAAGCGGGGAGGTTTTAAAAGAGTGCTGAGGGAATTATACAAATGAATATATGAATGAATTAATTATATGAATGTACCTCTGAAGGTTCTGACTGTCTTCAGAAACGATTTGATGGCATTTTGTTTTCATCTTCGCTCCATGTAATACCTAAAGGAAGTGTTCTTAATCGCAACACTGCTTTGTGCACGGAGTTTACGGTAAACAACTGTATTCAGCTTTTGCATATAAAGCACCACCTGCTGTCAGAGAGTGGATTTACAGAGACTTATATTTACATTCAGCCTGTGTGCAGTTTCTATCTGGCCAAAAACAGACCGAATTTGCATGCCCTGCTGTAAATTTTGACCAGTTAAGGAAAAACAAGCTTATGTGGATTCTACACATTTAAACAATTCAGATAAGTTATGTAGAATTATTTATGGAGCAGATAAAATACATATAACCATTTATTAATCAATTATCATTTTGACTTAACCCTTTTCTTTATTTAAAGGCTGAAATGTGAGGTTTACCTTTATATGGGTTACGGGGCTGATGAGACGTGAGACGTGCGGATCCATATGCAGGCTTTTATTTAAAGACATGGTCATAAATACAGGCAGGGTCGAAACAATGGCAAACAGGTATGGCAGGGACAATACAAAGAGTAATCCTAGGGCAAGCGTGGGTCTTCGATCGGCGAACAATATCCAATGGGGCAAGGCAGAGCAATAATCCAGGTACACGAGCAATAATCCAAACGAGGTGCAAACAGAGTCCGAAACGGCAAGGCAAGGGTTAATCCAGGAAACACGGGCTAAAATAAAACACGGGAAAACAGGCAAGGCAAGACTAAGACAACTAAGTGGGCTCCGTAGAGTAGCTATCGCTAGAAGAGGGATATGTGCGTACAATACTCGGCCATCTGTGAAAGGAAGTCCAGGGTTTAAGTAGGGTGTGTGATTGTGTGATAGTTCTCAGGTGTGAGCATGTGATTGGTACAGCTGTGTGCAGTCAGTGCAATGGATCATGGGAAATGTAGTGCAAGGTAACGCGAGACAGTCTGTGTAGTGTGAGAGTCAATATGATGGAAGGGTGACCTCTGGTGGCAATCAGACGGAAGACCACGAACCGGATTCGTGACAGAGCCCCCTCCCAAGGAGCGGCTTCCAGATGCTCCAAACAGAGCAATCCAGGAGCGGAGGCGGAACAGGGGGAGGGATGGAGGACCAGGTCCGTGAGGAAGTGACGAGACCCGGAACTGAGGCAACGCCGGCAGAGCAGGGCACCAAAGCGGAACAGATGGGACAGGAGACCACCAGGGCGGAGCAGACGAAGCAGGAGCCCACCAGGGCGGAGCAGACAAAGCAGGAGCCCACCAGGGCGGCGCAGATGGAGCAGAAGCCCACCAGGGTGGAGTAGACGGGACTGGAGCCCACCAGGGCGGAGAAGACGGGACTGGAGCCCACCAGGGCGGAGCAAACAGGACTGGAGCCCACCAGGGCGGAGCAGACTGAGCAGAAGATCTCCAAACTGGAACAGATGGAGCGGTAGACCACCAGACCTGAACAGAAGGCCACCACGGCAGAGCAGACAGAACAGGTGGAGCAGAAGACCCCCAGAGCAGGACAGAGGACCACCACGGCGGAGCAGACGCCCAAGGCAGAGACTGGGACCTAGGGGAAACTGAGACACAAAAGACAGGCAGAGCATATATGGCCTCCGTGGCCGGCTCAGAGCAAGGCGGCAGTTCACAGACAGCCTTCATAGCCGTTTCAGGGCAGGACGAGAGTTCACAGATGGCCTTCATAGCCGTGACAGGGCAGGGCGAGAGTTCACAGACGGCCTTCCTAGCTGTTTCAGGGCAGGACGAGAGTTCACAGATGGCCCTCATAGCCATGACAGGGCAGGGCGAGAGTTCACAGGTGGATACCACTGACACCTCCAGAGGTTCTGCAGCAGATGCCGCCACCTCCGGAGGTTCTACAGTGGTACCATAGGGAACGAGAGAGAGTTCTTTGCTGGGCGCCACCATCATACAAGGGGCTGAGGCGAGCCCCGCTGCTTCTGGAGGTTCTGCAGCGTGTGCCGTCACCTCGGGCAGTTCTGCGGTGGTGTACGCAGCCCAAACGCAACATAAAGCGATTCCCATCCTGGGAAGCACTTCCGACAGAGGAGTTAGTTCATGGACAGGAGGGTTAAAGTGAGCTGGTTTGGGGATACCAGCTGCACGTGTAGACACCAGTGGTGCATCCCTCACACTAGACATCAGACTGGGATAATGGAAGACTGACCTTGATGATCTGGGTGTGTCAGCCCGGACGTGACAAGACTTGGGCTGATCAACGGAGACGTGACGAGATTCTGGAAGATCAGCGACGACGTGCTGTGACTCTGGATGATCAGCAGTGACGTGCTGTGACTCTGGATGATCAGCAGTGACGTGCTGGGACTCTGGACGATCAGCAGTGACGTGCTGTGACTCTGGACGATCAGCTGAGACGTGCTGTGACTCTGGACGATCAGCTGAGACGTGCTGTGACTCTGGACGATCAGCTGAGGCGTGCTGTGACTCTGGACGATCAGCTGAGGCGTGCTGTGACTCTGGACGATCAGCTGAGGCGTGCTGTGACTCTGGACGATCAGCTGAGGCGTGCTGGGACTCTGGACGATCAGCTGAGGCGTGCTGGGACTCTGGACGATCAGCTGAGGCGTGCTGGGACTCTGGACGATCAGCAGTGACGTGCTGGGACTCTGGACGATCAGCAATGACATGACGGGGTGTTGCTGTGGCCGCCATTATGTGAGCACGCTCAGCTGTCGCCGCCATTTTGTGAGTGTGCTCTAGCGTAACTGCCATTTCAGGCTCAGACGCGGTGTCGTGTTCCTCCTCCACGACACCCACAGTAAACAAAGAGCCAGCGCACAGCAAAGCATAGTCTATAAAGTCCTTTAAACTACAATGAAACTTCCCCTCCGGTAACCATGACTTTATGGGCTCACTGAGTCCAAAACGAAAAATGTCTTTTAGTACCACCTCATCAAAAGGCACCCTATTAGATAACTCACAGAATTGTGAGACGTACTCCTCTATGGCTAAACTCCCTTGTCGCAGGTCGAGCAGTTGATTGAATGGGTCCATACCTGACCAGGGTCCGTTAGAAAAGCCGCTGGATCCTCGTTTGGCCGAGTATTCTGTTACGGGGCTGATGAGACGTGAGACGTGCGGATCCATATGCAGGCTTTTATTTAAAGACATGGTCATAAATACAGGCAGGGTCGAAACAATGGCAAACAGTTATGGCAGGGACAAGACAAAGAGTAATCCTAGGGCAAGCGTGGGTCTTCGATCGACAATATCCAACGGGGCAAGGCAGAGCAATAATCCAGGTACACGAGCAATAATCCAAACGAGGTGCAAACAGAGTCCGAAACGGCAAGGCAAGGGTTAATCCAGGAAACACGGGCTAGAATAAAACACGGGAAAACAGGCAAGGCAAGACTAAGACAACTAAGTGGGCTCCGTAGAGTAGCTATCGCTAGAAGAGGGATATGTGCGTACAATACTCGGCCATCTGTGAAAGGAAGTCCAGGGTTTAAGTAGGGTGTGTGATTGTGTGATAGTTCTCAGGTGTGAGCATGTGATTGGTACAGCTGTGTGCAGTCAGTGCAATGGATCATGGGAAATGTAGTGCAAGGTAATGCGAGACAGTCTGTGTAGTGTGAGAGTCAATATGATGGAAGGGTGACCTCTGGTGGCAATCAGGCGGAAGACCACGAACCGTATTCGTGACAATATGAAACTTTTTCAAAGCTTTATTTGAACATTTACATTAGATATTTGAACATGTTATTAAACTGTTTTCAGTCAAGTTGTCATTTAAAATCCGAAATCATTGGTAATTTTATTGTTTTAGTGATTATGCAAACAAAAAGTCCTTTTATTTGTTGTTTGTTGATTTTTAAATATAAAACTTGGTGAAGTGATTTGTGTGTCTGTACTTTTTGAACATCTCCAGCACATTTTATTAATAACGTGATAATACTGATAACCGTGATCATTTTGGTCACTATAATCATGATAAGAAATTTTCATACTGTTACATCCCTACATGTCATCTAAGTAAAGAGTAATTACTGAATTTGCTAAGTTTTAGAGGGGGTGTACTCATTTATGCTGTGCACTGTATGTATATATATATATATATATATATATATATATATATATATATATATAAAAATTCTAAAAATAAAATAATATAATATAAATAAGATAATATAAAATATGAATCTGACATTTGAACACAATATATTTACATTATATATTTAAGCATCAATATACATATAAATTATTAAATACATGAAATATATATGTAAATACTAGGGACGGGAAGATTCCCCGATTCGCTCGGTGCATCGGCAAAAAAAGTGAACGATGCGATGTATCGGTTTAAAAAGTGTGCATCGGCTACAAGTTGGCATTTGTATCGCAATGCATAGTTTCTTATATATTTGCATCAGTAAAAACCGATTTATTTATATATAATTACTAGTGGATGCTCTACACTTTTATTGTTTATAAAGTGAACAATAATCTGTGACCAATATGTTATATGTAGATTGATTTCTCCTCTCGAAACTGTTTCTCAAGTGCGTTCTCTAATCACCGCTGCGCGTGAATATGATGAATCACAACAACACTACGGAGACCTGAGGAAAGACTGGGATTAAAGTCCAAAACCTGACCTCAAATAACCTAACAAATCAATCGGGGCTAAAGCGGTTTCATAAACGACAATGTAAGTTCACACAATCTCACTAATTTGTGCACGCTTATTCTTAATCAGCCCTTAATGTCGATCTTGGATCTAATCGATCCACCATGGCAAACAGCGAATATATCTGTGCTGTTGAATGCATTTGAGACACTGTGTTTTCCTCAGTGCATAACTGACGTCACGAGTATATTTTTATCTGTAAATGTTAGAAAGTCATGCAAATATTTCCATTTTGCTGTCAGGAGTGGGCGAGGCATACGCGAGTGAACAAGCGCTGCTGCGCGCATGTGCTCTAAACAGACAGAGCGCATTAATTCTGAGTCAAATATGCATTTTGCTAAAATATTCGTTGTTGGACATTAAATGTGCCTTTTGTAGAATTTTAAACCTACATATAGGTGTATTTTTATGATAGCATAGCAGTAGTAACTGTAATGGGTAAATAAAATGTAAGCTGATGCAGTCCTAATTACTAAGCTCAGATAATTTATTTCTGAAAATAAAATGCAAAATATGCAAACTGCACACTTCACCTGAAGACATTATAAGACGCCACTGGGTAGAGCTGGCACAAAAACAATGAGCTCCAGTGATATGAAGTGACATTTGAGGAGAAACAGGAAAACTGAGCACTTCCCAAGCATGTAAAGCGGAGGAATGAGAACGGGGTGAAAAGTTCAGATGTGCTGATACAGTGATACAGATACGATCAGCCAGACCCATATCAACATACAGGAGAGGTCCTGCAATACAAGAGCTGGAGAAATCCTGAAAAACACCTCCACGCACCTGCAAACTGGAAAAGGTCAAGTTTACTGCACATCTCGGCTTTCCAAGCACCTCTGAAACAAAAATGCCTATTTTCCTCTAATGCAGCATTTCTCAAAGTGTGGGGTGCGACAAACGGGAGGAAATTTGGTCATTTTTGTTCCAGTCTCTATTAATTCCTTTATTTATTGACCATACACTCAAAACAAAACTATGACACTTTTAAATACAAGCCATACTTAAAACAACATCAGACTGCGAAGAAAATAGTAGCCTACGAGAAAGATTTAACGTCGGAATGTTAATTGAAGCGGAACAAAAACTTGGTAACACTTTACAATAAGGTTCATTAGTTAACATGAACTAAGACTGAACAATACTTCTGCAGCATTTATTAATCTTAGTTAATGTTAATTTCAGCATTTACTAATGCATTATTAAAATCACAAGTTGTGCTTGTTAACATTAGTTAATGCACTATAAACTACCATGAATAAACAATGAATGACTGTATTTTTACTAACTAACATTAACAAAGATTAATAAAGTATAATAAATGTGTTGATCATTGTTCGTTCATGTTAGTTAATACATTAACTAATGTTAACAAATGACACCTTTTTGTAAAGTGTTACCAAAATCTTTAATGTGGACATATACGCACACATATATACACATATATATACACACAAAATAAAAAAATATTATTATATTATATAATATAATAACATAATAGTATATGCTATTATATATATATATATAGATTTAATGTAAAAGTTAGTAAATAAGATGAATAAGATTGAATAAGATCATTCATTTCTTGTCAATTTTGTTTGTTTTCTTTTTGCATGCAGTTTGCAAAGTGACAAAATGAAGCAAAGCACAGCTAATCTACACTTTTATTTTTTCCATTTCTGAATTTGATGTTATCAAAGGCAAAATGCAAACACAATTGCATTATTATTATTATTATTATTATTATTTACTTTTGAACAAAGTCTTGCATTTCATGCAAAGTGATAATATAATTGCACTTTTATTTTCTCTATTTGAAAGTTCTTAATGCTGTTATTTGATGTTATGTTTGTAAAATGTGATGTAATAAAATAAATTTTAATACATTTTAACAGTTAAACTTAAGCCTAGCTTATTACCATTTTGTTGGGGCGTTTGGGGACAGAGTTTGAGAAACACCGCTCTAATGCCTAAAAACCAGCCCAACATCAAAGATGAAGTGTAGCGTGAACAAAACGCTCGCCACGTTCCTCCAGAGCAGCCCGAGTATTAAATATCCGTCTGAATCACTAATGCAGGACAGGTCTGATGTTTATTTAAGAGGAATCTGCAGGTCAACGGTCCGTGAAACAGCAGACAGACGTTTGAAGTCATGCTGGATGAAGCAGCCGAGAGAAAAGAGATTGCTTTCAGGAAGAAAACGAAACAGAGGCGTCTTTCAGGCGTTCAAACCCTCATCCAGTCCTCGTCTCATGATGAGATCCTGGCTTTTCTTCACAAAAGAGCCTGTGGCTGTTCTGAGAACCACAACATAACCAACTCCAGGCTCTAACTTACTCATTTCACAAAGTAGTTAGCTACACTACAAGTTATTAATATATATATGTAAATATATATCTAAGTTTAAAAAAAAAAAAACATAGATAAGTATTATTATTATATATTTATATGATATTTATATAATATATTTATAAATAATATTTATATTTTTGTGCTCTTTTAATAACATTTAATTATATAAATTTGTATTTATAATTATATTATTTATATATTTACACAAATTTAATTACAAATAAATATTAATAAATCATGTCAATATATATTTATATGATGTAAATATATGTATTTGTTTTTATTATTATATTTATATAAATAAATTTATGTATATATAATGTATATATATATATACACACACACACATATATATACACATATACAATAATACAAATATTATTATATAATACAATATAAAAGTATACATTATTATATTATATATTTATTTATAGATTTAAATATATGTATGCTCATTTAATTACATATTTAATTATATAAATGTTTTTATTATATTATTTACTTTACTGTACACACATATAATTACAAATATATATACATACAATGTAAATATGTATTTATTTCATTATATTTATATATTTATATTTCTATAAATAAATGTACATATATACACAATAATAAAAAAAATATGTATTATATTATATAATAGTAACTGTTATTATATTATATATTTATTTATACATTAACATACAGTCATGGCCAAAAATATCGGCACCCTTGGTAAATATGATCAAAGAAGGCTGTGAAAATTAATCTGCATTGTTAATCCTTTGATCTTTTATTTTAAAAAAATCACAAAAATCTAACCTTTCATTGGATAATAAGAATTTAAAATGGGGGGAAATATTATTACGAAATAAATGTTTTTCTCTAATACACATTGGCCACAATTAATGGCACCCTTTTATTCAATACTTTTTGAAACCTCCATTTGCCAGTTTAACAGCTCTAAATGTTCTCCTATAATACCTGATGAGGTTAGAGAACACCTGACAAGAGATCAGAGACCATTCCTTCATCCAGAATCACTCCAGACCCTTTAGATTCCCAGCTCCATGACGGTGCTTCTCTTCAGTTCACTCCACTCATTTTCTATAGGGTTTAGGTCAGAGGACTGGAATGGCTATAGCAGAAGCTTGGTTTTGTGCTCAGTGACCCATTTTTGTGTTGTTTTTGAGGTTTGTGTTTGGATTATTGTACGGTTGGAAGATCCAAACATGGCCCATTATAAGATTTCTAACAGAGTCAGTCACTTATTGATTTTTTATCTGTTGATATTTGACAGAATCCATGATGCCATGTGTCTAAACAAGATGTCCAGGACCTCCAGCAGAAATATAGGCCCACAACATCAAAAATACAGCAGTATATTTTATTGTACACATGGGGTACTTTTTATCCCTGTGTTCACCAAACCCATCTTGAGTGTTTGCTGCTAAAAAGCTCATTTTTTAGTTTCATCTCACCATAGAAGCCAGTCCCATTTGAAGTTGCAGTTGTGGCTGATAACTGAATATGCTGGAGTTTGTTTTTGGATGAGCGAGGAGAATTTTTCTTGAAACCCTCCCAAACAACATGTGGTGATGTAGGAGCTGTTTGACAATTTTTTTTTTAAGGTTTTCTGACCCCGAGACTCAACTATTTTCTGCAATTCTCCAGCTGTGGTCCTTGGAGAGTCTTTAGCCACTCAAACTCTCCTTCTCACCGTGCATTAGGACGATATAGACACACGTTCTCTTCCAGGCAGTTTCCTAACATTTTATGTTGATTGGAAATTCTTAATTATTGCCCTGATGTTGGAAATGGGAATTTTCACTGCTCTAGCTCTTTTCTTAATTTGTGAAGCTCAATTATCTTTTGTTGCACATCAGAAATATATTCTTTGGTTTTTCTCATTGTGATGGATGATTAAGGGAATTTGGGCTTTGTTTTCCCTCCTATTTATATTTCTGTGAAACAGGAAGCCATGGCTGGATAATTTCATGCTCATAATCACCCTGGAGTGCTCAAAATTGTGAATATGAATGGGAATATACTTCAGAGATATTTTACTCATAAGAATTTCTAGGGGTACCAATAATTGTGTCCAACGTGTATTAGAGAAAAACATTTATTTCATAATGATATTTCCCCCCCATTTTAAATTCTTATCCAATGAAAGGTTAGATTTTTGTGAATTTTTTTAAATAAAAGATCAAAAGGATTAACAATGCAGATTAATTTTCACAGCCTTCTTTGATCATATTTACCATTGGTGCCGATATTTTTGGCCATGATTATATATATTTATGCTCATTGAATTACATATTTATATTAATATGCATTATATATATATATATATATACATACACATATACATACATACTATTTATTCTGTAGTCCTATATCAATAAACAAAAACTTCAAAGTAATCAGTGAATCTGTTGATCCTTAATTTTAACCCCTTTAGTAAATTTAAAAAACAGTCAAATGAACAAACACCAAACGCATTGACTGACTGAAATCAATCTCATATCCCAAAGTTAGCAGCGTCGCTTTATTTTTGAATGCCCCCACAACACCAACAGCCATGCTTTATTTATTGTGTCTATGCTTCATAAACAGTCAAATCACATTTTGTTGGTGCCTAAATTTCAAAGACCAACCCTAGTGCTTCTCTTCAAACGCAGGGCGGCATCAACCCCAAAATATCTCATGAAATATAATGATTTAAACATTTGATTCTTGCGGCGGAGCCACATCTGGAAGTGGCTTTTGATGGAGCGGTGCGTCCAACTAACAAAGGCCCATTCGCAGCTATTCCCAATCCGAGAGGAATTCTGCTGCTCCGGTGCAGCCCCAGCCCCGCATTTTGAAGCCGCCAGTGTGTTTCTACAGCTAAACACTTTCAGATGTGGCAGTGTAGTTTTATGGCTTGAATAATAGCGATACCTACACATGTGCGAGCTAGAGGTCCAGAACGGGGAGGAAAATCTGCTTCCATTCACTCCTGCTCTTCTTATGTCATAGCAATATCCAGTTCTCACCGACTTAACCTTTAAAACTACACAAAAGGGTGCACTTTCTGAATGCAACATTAACTGTGCTTCCCTCGACTTATTTTTATATGAATTTTTAGATTTTCCATAAACAAAATGCTGGATGGAAATGCAAAGATGTGCATTCATTTTTTTTCCTCATTAATGTACACACAGCACCCCATATCGACAGAAAAACACAGAATTGTTGACATTTTTGCAGATTTATTAAAAAAGAAAAACTGAAATATCACATGGTCCTAAGTATTCAGACCCTTTGCTGTGACACTCATATATTTAACTCAGGTGCTGTCCATTTCTTCTGATCATCCTTGAGATGGTTCTACACCTTCATTTGAGTCCAGCTGTGTTTGATTATACTGATTGGACTTGATTAGGAAAGCCACACACCTGTCTATATAAGACCTTACAGCTCACAGTGCATGTCAGAGCAAATGAGAATCATGAGGTCAAAGGAACTGCCTGAAGAGCTTAGAGACAGAATTGTGGCAAGGCACAGATCTGGCCAAGGTTACAAAAAAATTTCTGCTGCACTTAAGGTTCCTAAGAGCACAGTGGCCTCCATAATCCTTAAATGGAAGACGTTTGGGACGACCAGAACCCTTCCTAGAGCTGGCCGTCCGGCCAAACTGAGCTATCGGGGGAGAAGAGCCTTGGTGAGAGAGGTAAAGAAGAACCCAAAGATCACTGTGGCTGAGCTCCAGAGATGCAGTCGGGAGATGGGAGAAAGTTGTAGAAAGTCAACAATCACTGCAGCCCTCCACCAGTCGGGGCTTTATGGCAGAGTGGCCCGATGGAAGCCTCTCAATATTCAAACATGAAAGCCCGCATGAAGGACTCCAAGATGGTGAGAAATAAGATTCTCTGGTCTGATGAGACCAAGATAGAACTTTTTGGCCTTAATTCTAAGCAGTATGTGTGGAGAAAACCAGGCACTGCTCATCACCTGTCCAATACAGTCCCAACAGTGAAGCATGGTGGTGGCAGCATCATGCTGTGGGGGTGTTTTTCAGCTGCAGGGACAGGACGACTGGTTGCAATCGAGGGAAAGATGAATGCGGCCAAGTACAGGGATATCCTGGACGAAAACCTTCTCCAGAGTGCTCAGGACCTCAGACTGGGCCGAAGGTTTACCTTCCAACAAGACAATGACCCTAAGCACACAGCTAAAATAACGAAGGAGTGGCTTCACAACAACTCTGTGACTGTTCTTGAATGGCCCAGCCAGAGCCCTGACTTAAACCCAATTGAGCATTTTTGGAGAGACCTAAAAATGGCTGTCCACCAACGTTTACCATCCAACCTGACAGAACTGGAGAGGATCTGCGAGGAGGAATGGCAGAGGATCCCCAAATCCAGGTGTGAAAAACTTGTTGCATCTTTCCCAAAAAGACTCATGGCTGTATTAGATCAAAACCAAGATGGCGGCGCGGTCAGACGCAGCGGCCACTCCAGGTCCCAAAGACGGTGCTTTTATGTCTTTTAATGTCGTCTGTTCGTCTGCAAATAGTGTCGATTTGCCGTTAATTCATCGGGAGGTCACTCCGAGATACATATACGATCGCCAAAGCCTTTTGGATATCGACAAGACATACAAACACAAACTCTCGCCGGCGGCTACTGAGAAGCTACGAGGCCTTTGTTTACTGCTGGAGCCGGACCTCGAGACCGCGACCTCGCCGACTGACGCTACCCGCACAAGGCAGCGTCGCAAGCGGTGTGAGAGAGGACGGAAGCGCGGTAAGCGCGGAGGTATACGAGCTAGGCTGAGGGCTAACCCCACAAGACCGGCTCTTCCAACACTCATGCTCTCAAACATTCGCTCTCTGGAAAACAAACTGGACTTAATTCAACTCAGTCGGTCTACACAGCATGAGGCAAGGGATTGTTGTGTGTTTGTTTTCACTGAAACATGGCTAAACGACAACATCCCGGACTCCGCCATTCAGTTGCACGGACTAACTTGCTACCGAGCGGACAGAGATTCATCACTGTCTGGTAAGACTCGCGGGGGTGGCTTGTGTGTGTATATCAACAAAGAATGGTGTAACAATGCTGCGGTAGTGACAAAACACTGTTCATCACTGGTGGAGTTTATGTTTGTGAAGTGTCGACCGTTCTATCTGCCGCGGGAGTTCACGGCCATTGTTATTGTCGCGGTTTACTTTCCCCCATGTGCAAACGCAAAGGACGCGCTTCGCGAGCTATACAGCACCATCAGCGAACAACAAACAAATAACCCCGACGGCTTTTTCATCATAGCCGGTGACTTCAACAACACAAACCTAAAGACAGTTTTGCCAAAGTTCTACCAACATGTGAACTTTGCAACAAGGGGAAACAACACACTGGACTTTGTTTACACAACAGTAAAGGATGCATACAAAGCCGAACCCCGCCCCCACCTCGGGTACTCGGACAACATCTCTGTTATGCTAATCCCAGCATACAGACCACTTCTCAAACTCACCAAACCGGTTCAAAAGCAGATCACAGTATGGCCAGACAATGCCACCTCAGCACTGCAGGACTGCTTCCAGGACACAGACTGGAACATGTTTAAAGAGGCGGCCACCTACAACAACCACACAGACCTGCAGGAGTACACCGAAACTGTGACTGCTTACATCAAAAAGTGCATAGATGATGTGACAGTCACCAAAACCATCACCACACGTGCCAACCAGAAGCCATGGATGACAGCAGAGGTTCGTGGGCTGCTAAAGACCAGAGATGAAGCATTCAGATCAGGAGATAATGCAGCCCTCAAAACAGCAAGAACCAATCTGTCTCATGGCATCAAGAAGGCAAAACATCAGTATGCTAAAAAAATCAACAATCACTTCACAGACAGCAGAGACACTCGGTCCCTGTGGCAAGCCATTCAGACCATCACTGACTACAAGCCCCTGCCACAGGCCAGTGACGATGACACATCCCTACCAGAGGCACTCAACCACTTCTACTCACGATTTGAGATACAGAACGACACACCTGCACAGAAACTACTCACATCTCCAAACGACCAGGTACTCTGTCTCTCTACAGTCGACGTAAGGAAGACCCTATCCAGGATTAACCCACGAAAGGCTGCGGGCCCTGACAACATACCTGGACGTGTACTGAAAGACTGTGCTGCACAGCTGACGGATGTCCTAACAGACATCTTCAACATCTCGCTGAGCCAGGCAGTCGTCCCCACGTGTCTCAAATCCACCTCCATAATTCCAGTACCAAAGAAGTCACCTGTGTCCTGTCTGAATGACTATCATCCCATAGCACTGACCCCAATCATGATGAAGTGCTTTGAGAGGTCACTCATGCAGCACATCAAGTCCAGTCTCCCAAACACGCTGGACCCACTCCAGTTTACATACCATCCAAACCGTTCCACGGACGATGCAATATCCACCACTCTCCACCTAGCTCTTACTCATCTGGAACAGAAAGACTCTTATGTTAGAATGCTGTTCATTGACTTCAGCTCAGCATTCAACACAATAATCCCACAACAGCTCATCCACAAACTAAACCTGCTGGGCCTTAACACCTCCCTCTGTAATTGGATCCTGGACTTTTTAACTGCAAGACCTCAGTCAGTCCGTGTCGGCCGCAACACCTCCAGCACTACCACACTGAGCACAGGTACCCCACAAGGCTGTGTGCTCAGCCCGCTGCTCTTCACGCTGCTGACCCACGACTGCACTGCCAAGTCCAGCTCCAACCACATCATCAAGTTTGCTGATGACACAACTGTGGTAGGCCTCATCAGCAACAACGATGAAACGCACTACAGAGAGGAAGTGGCACAGCTGGCTGAATGGTGTGGTGCTAACAACCTGTCCCTCAATGTGGGTAAGACGAAAGAGGTTGTGATGGACTTCAGGAGAAACTCTGTTGACCACCCCCCGCTGACCATCGACGGCTCAACCGTGGAGAGAGTCGGCAGCACTAAATTCCTGGGAGTGCACATCACAGAGGATCTCACCTGGACCACCAACGTCACGTCACTCAACAAGAAGGGACAACAGCGCCTCCACTTTCTCCGCCGGCTGAAAAGGGCAAGTCTCCCTCCACCCATCCTCACCACTTTTTACAGGGGCACCATTGAGAGTGTGCTGACCACCTGCATCACTGTCTGGTATGGGAACTGCAGTGCTGCTGACCGCAAGACCCTACAACGGACAGTGAACACTGCCGCAAAGATCATCGGTGCCCCTCTCCCCTCCATCCTGGACATTTTCCTTTCACGATGCTCCAACAAGGCCACCAGCATCGTGAAGGACCCCACCCACCCCTCTCACAACCTCTTCCAGCTCCTGCCATCAGGTAGAAGGTACCGGAGCATCAGAGCTCGCTCTGTCAGATTGCTCAACAGCTTTTTTCCCCAGGCTGTGAGAGCTCTTAACTCCAATCCCCCTGTCCCCCTCTGAAACCATGAACACCTCAGCCCTCCCACCCCCCAACTCATTAAAAACTGTTGACAATTTTACTAAGTGCAATTCTGAATGTGCTACACACAGGTGAGTGGGCTATAAAAACCACCTGTAGTAACGCACTCATCCCACTATATGCACACTAGACACTTTCTACAAACACTCCCTGCCACAAAGACTCTTAAGAAAATATATGTCTACTTGAACATTGCACTACAAAATAATACGTTTACTTGAGCATTGCACTACAAAATCTTTTTGCACTATGCACTGTCTCCCACAAAATCTCTCTTCTGCATTCTGCAATAATTTAATGTACAAAATATATATTTTTCTGCACAATTTCATGTACATATATCTCTTTCGCACAATTTCAAGTACAGTATTTATGTAAAGTTTTTGTACAGTCTCAGTTTGTGTATGTGTGGTCAACTAGGTATAGCAGTTATAGTATTTTTAGTATATGTATAGTCAGATAGTTAACTGTTGTATAGCTCTATTGTTTTTCCTATACTTGCATTGTTGTATGTTTATCTTAGGTTTAACTAGTATGTAGCACCGTGGTCCTGCGAGACACGACATTTCGTTCCACTATATGTCCACACATGTAGCAGAATGACAATAAAGCTCGACTTGACTTGAAAAGGGTGCTTCTACTAAATACTGAGCAAAGGGTCTGAATACTTAGGACCATGTGATATTTCAGTTTTTCTTTTTTAATAAACCTGCAAAAATGTCAACAATTCTGTGTTTTTCTGTCAATATGGGGTGCTGTGTACATTAATGAGGAAAAAAAATGAACAAATGATTTTAGCAAATGTCTGCAATATAACAAAGAGTGAAAAATTTAAGGGGGTCTGAATACTTTCCGTACCCACTGTGTGTGTATATATATATATATATATATATATATATATACACATACATACACTGAATAGATTCCTCAATGCACAAGTTATGTGAGTTAAAACAAACAAATGCACTGATTCACTGAAACTGACTTTTAGTCAACTAAACTTTGACTCAACACACAGGACAGGTCGACTAAATATGACAAAAACTAAAAAGGACATCAGACAAGACTAAGACTAAAAAAAAACAGTTGACAGAATGAACACTACTCTGCAAAGAGGTGCATTGTGTGAAAATGCACAAGAGTCGTGGCATTTGCTTCTGGTTCAGTGTTTGTTTAGCGCTCAGACAGGAAGCTGGGTTTAGGGTGTCTGTCTGTGGCCGCTCGTCTGGGGGAATGTGGAGAAAAGATGAGGTTTCTGAGGCTTTCAAAAAAGGAATCTCTCTGAGGCGTTATTACATAAGCAAACACTGATATGCCGCGTCTGAAAGTGACACGTTTAGAGTTCCAGTGATCAGATTCATGAGCCTGCAGCACCTGAGCAAAGAAACACAGGCTTTTCTGTGATCAAACGCTCAGAATAACAACGTTTACAATCCTCTGTAACAAACCACAAGCAGAAATATCTATCACAGAGACTTATGAACAATATGAATTGCAAAACAGTGGAAAAACTGATGAAAAAAAACCACAAAGCACATTATTATTCACTTTCATATATACTTTATTAGAGGTTGGGCGGTATGATGGAATGAAATACTGCTTTATAATATTGGTTTGATTATTTTGAACTCAAGTGTTTCATAATGTGAAGCTATTTTTGCACTGATTTCAGACTCATCGTAAATTTATTATGAATTAAATTTATTATCTCATTTCTGAGTTCAAGTTCCAAATAAAAAGAGAAAATGGGATGAAACACCTTTCAATTATTTAATTTGCTGCACTATACAAAAATAACTATTGCTTAATTCATATGCAACCCATTGTTTCTATGAACATCCTCCTACAAAATAGTTATATTACGATTAGTGCTGTCAAACGATTAATCGCGATTAATCACATCCAAATTAAAAGTTTTGTTTACATAATATATGTGTGTGTACTGTGTATATTTATAATGTATATATAAATACAAACACATGCATGTATATATTTAAGAAAAATATGTTATGTTTATATATTAAATATATTTATATATAATATAAAATATAATAATATAAATATATATACATAAATATTTTCAAAATATATACTGTATGTGTGTGTATTTATATATACACATCATAAATAAACATTACACATACATAATGTAAACAAAAACTTATTTTCGATACGATTAATCGCGATTAATCCTTTGACAGCACTAATTATGATATATGATAGAAAACGATAGATATGTGGTCAGTGAGTAAACAAACATATGCTAGTGAAGCTGTTTTCCTCCTAACAAACATTTTAACTTTGATTGCAAAGTTTTTCCTCGTCATGAAACTACTGATTAAAACACAGGTATTCAATTAACAGCAAGCACAGTACAAAATAAACAAATCAAATATTCCCTTGACTGCGCTAAGGCTTGCAAAATGTCCATTTCAGAGAAGCTTTCTACAGGAGAACAGCGGTTTATATGGAAACATACCTTACACACTAAAACGCAATAACCTCGGAGTCTCCTGCTGTTTGCTTTGGCCGAGAGCTTCACCAGATCACACGCTGACTACGGTCCAGCAGACGCGGCCAGAAACAGTCACCAGCCTCAGGTATTTTCTTTCCTTCTCCTGTAAGCGACGCAAAGTAAACGGCTGCCATAACATCCACCGCAAACGCTCCATTTCCATTCACTCATTCGGCGCAGGCCGACCTCAGCGGCGGCGCTTTAAACACTGTAGCGTCTCATATCACGCTTGTTTACACGACAGCATTGCTGGACAGATCTGAGATTCTCAAAACATGACATTATAGAAGTGTTTTCCGGGTTCAGCAGGAGTTAAGCTCCATCTGCATCGATTACAACAGAAAATAATTGCACACTAACAACCAGGCCAGCGTTCTGGATGACTTAAAAGCAGAAATGCGAAGCTCAAAGCACTTAAATAAATTAAAGCCTGTTTATTATTTGAGCAGTAATTGCAAATCGTCCTTTCTGAGGTGCAGTTACTTTTCTTGAACTTCGTCTAGTTTGTGTGCAAAATCACATTCTGTTTATAAAACACATCATCATAATGACAAGATATGAATGCATGAATGAATGAACAAATATTTATTGTCAGTGTATGCACCCAGAGTTACAGAACAACGAAATAGTGTTAGCAGCTCTTTAAGACATCAGATAACAAATAAGGACTATAAATAGTAGATAGATAAATACAAAACAAACTCTATAGACAGTATACACATTCAGAAGACAATAGTGCAGCATCAGCATAGTGTTAAGCAGTGTTGGGGAAAGTTACTTATATAAGTAATGCATGATTACAATATTGCGTTACTCCCTAAAAAGTAACTAATTAGGTTACTTAGTTACTTTTTATGGAAAGTAATGCGTTGCGTTACTTTTGAGTTACTTTTTAAATCTGGGCAGGGCGTGCTTGTTTGTTTTTAACATAGAAAAGTTCTTTTTTTTACAAATGTAAAAGCCCTTTCACAACAAAAGTGAAATGAATACACCTCAGTCTGAGGGAAATATAAATTTACGTCTGTACAGTAGAGGGTGCAGCTCAAACTAATCACATGAAGAATATGACGCAGAAGAAGAAAGTTCAACACTATTCAGCAATAACTAAAATGAAACACAAATGTGTCATTTTTGCTTAGTATGGCTGATTTGGATCATCGAAGGTCAACAGCAAAGACTTTGGTTAATAAAATGGGATTAAATACATAAATGATATTTGTCTTATTTAACATATTTAATTATTGCGTGTTTGTATAATAATCTGAGTTTGCATTTGACTTTTTATTCATTTTGAGGAATACTGAATGTGTTTTTGTGCAGGTGAGATGAGTAAATACATGTTCATATTTAGTCTAGAACTACAGTAAGATCATGTTCACACACACAACGCCTCAACACTTACTCACGATTTCTCTCAACATGAGGAAAGGAGAGCTGTCAGTAATTGCATGGGAAACAAAGTAACTGGCGTGACTTATTTGAAAAAGTAACTCAGATATTTCCTTCTAAATTCAAAAGTAATGCGTTACTTTACTAGTTATGTTAAAAAATATCTTTACATAACTCGCGTTACTTGTAATGCGTTACCCCCAACACTAGTATAAAGTGAGACTGTGCATAAGCAGTACTTATAGTATTGCACATAAAAAGTATAGATAAATTGTAAACAATGTATACATAGTAGCAGTAGAAGTGTTACTGCAGCAGCAATGCACTACTATAAAATAAGAAGTGTGAGAGGCAGTGCTTTCTAACAGCAACAGTATTGCATATATGTTCAAAAGTTGTCAACAGTGTTCACTGTAATGTGTACTGGACTATATGTAAACAGTATATGTTGCAGATAGTGAGTAAATTCAGATTTGATTGAGAGCGGCCACGGCTCTAGGGAAAAACTGTTCTTAAATCTAGCAGTGCGAGCATATATGACTTGATAACGCCTGCCAGATGGCAGCAGTTCAGAAAGGTGATGGCCAGGATGAGTAAAATCCTTACAGATGCAGCTTTTCTTTAATGTTTCACCCAAATTAAATGAAAATTTGTTGCAAATGACCTCACCCTCAGGCCATCCAAGATGCAGATGAGTTTGTTTCTTCATCAGATTTAGAGAAATGTAGCATTCCATCACTTGCTCAGCAATGGATACTCTGCAGTGAATGGGTGCCGTCAGAATGAGTCCAAATAGCTGATAAAATCAGAACTGAGTCCAAACAGCTGATAATAACATCACAATAATCCACACCACTGCAGTCCATCAGTTAACATCTTGAGAAGACAAAAGCTGAAACAAATCCATCAAGACATTTTTAACTAAAATCTGAGTCCATAATCAATAATAGTTTAGTAAATTGAATAATTTCACTCCTCCAGTGAAAAAGTGCATCTCCTGTTGTCTCTCGCATCAAAATCCAGCCACATATTTGTTTAGAGCTGTTTTGGACTGTTTTGGCTTGTAAACGCTGCTTGATCTGTGCAGATTTCTCTCCTGATTCAGACCAGACCACTTTTTCACTGGAGGAAGTTAAAATTATTATGGATTTTATTATGGATTATGGACTCTTATTTTAGCTAACCATGTTAACTGATGGACTGGAGTGGTGTGGATTACTTGTGGATTATTGTGATGTTTTTATCAGCTGTTTGGACTCTCATTCTGACGGCACCCATTCACTGCAGAGCATCCATTGCTAAGCAAGTGATGCAATGCTACAATTCTACAAATCTGATGAAGAAACAAACTCATCTACATCTTGGATTGAGTACATTTTTAGCAAATTTTCATTTTTGTGTGAACTATTCCTTTAAAGTCAACATAAAATGCCAAACACAACCCGGTTTTAATCCAGTAATCTCATAAATTTCCAAATAAAACATTTTCAAAAACATAGCATTCGTGACCTCCGTCAAATAGAAAAGTCATTTTGATGAAAGATTAAAATGTGCACTGATCAATAGTTCACAATAAGGCCAAGAATGTAAAAGCACAATTCTGTCAACTCTGACGTTATGTTGACTTTAAACACAGCGTGAAAGCGCTAAATTGCCTAATTATGAATAATTGCACGTCAAAAGCCAGGAATGAGGAAAAGGCAACATTGGTGGCGTCTGGAGGAGATCAAACAGTCACGCTGAACGTGCTCCACCATCTCCTGATGGCACCTCAGCGTCTTTGAAGCCGTGAACCCGCTCGGAAAGAGTGCTTTGACAAGGAACCGGAGGAACGTAAGCAAACACCTTCAAAGCACCTTTCCCAGCATAAATATCCTCAAATAAATAAACATGCAATCCGCCTGCAGTGTTCAAATGTCTTTTTCCATGAAACACGGGCCATGAAAAGTGAGAGGAGGAAGTGGGGAGGAGGGGAGCAAAAGAAAAGATCTCGCTCATATTCAGTGTAGCTGCTCTGATGCTCAAACACAAATAACATGAGCATCAATGGCAGACTGCACATTTTAAGTGAGATTATGTCTATAATGTTCTCTTATTATTAAATAAACAACATGCTTTTATAGAATGTGAAGATCAATGATGATGCAATCATAATATTTGCATGCTGAGTGACGATTGGTCTTCTTTCTAAGGTTTATTTGCATAGTGAATTGTGTTTTATTAACAATATAAATTCTACCAGCATATTTGTAAAGATATGCACAGTAAAATAATGTTTAAAATCACGTAAAGAGACTATAACATTTTGTTCAATATAAATTACTTTCATTCATACCTTAAACTTGAATTTTGAAGCCATTGTGCGCTTTAAAAATGTGCTGAAAACACATTAAATTCATCAAGCTCACGCACTGAAATTCTGTGGCAGTTGTGGACCTAATTTAGCAACATTTTAGCAACTACACAAATTCACTCTGCAAGCAAACAGATGTAAGAAAGGTGATGGATCACAATTCAGTATGCAAATATTGTGCAAATAAATATTATTATAATGGCATCATCACTGTTGCTCACACTGCATTAATAGCTATGTTTATATTCACCCAAATAATCTGTTTTCTAATGTGATTTATGGCTCAGTCGAACTGAAAGGCCTTTATTATCAAGGTAGAATTGTGATATTTATTGTGATAATTGAGATATAAAGTCTGATGAACTGTCACAATTTCAACTTCTCAGAACTGCCAGTTTTACATCTTGCAAATGTACAAATCTGAATTTATAACTTGCAATTGTGACTTTTTCTCTTTTTCTTTTCCTCTCTTTTTTTTGTTTCACAATTCTGACTTTATATCTCGCAGTTCTGAGTTAATCTCACTATTCTGAGTTTATCTCACAACTCTGACTTTATATCTCATAATTCTGACTTTATATCTCACAGTTCTGAGTTTATCTTGCAATTCTGACTTTATATCTCATAACTCTGATTTTATATCTCCCAATTCTGACTTTATATCTCATAATTCTGACTTTATATCTCATTATTTTGAGTTTCTCGTGATTCTGAGTTTATATCTCATAACTCTGACTTTATATCTCATAATTCTGACTTGGTATATAAATTCTTTTTCTCAGAATTTACAAGTTTATATCTAGCAATTGTGAGTTTATATCTCATAATTCAGATTTTATATCTCTCAATTCTGAGTTTATATCTCATAACTCTGACTTTATATCTCATAATTCTGACTTGGTATATAAATTCTTTTTCTCAGAATTTACAAGTTTATATCTCGCAATTGTGAGTTTATATCTTGCAAATCTGACTATATTTCACAATACTTAGTAATCATCTCACAATTCTGTCATTTTTCTCACAATTGTGAAATCTAAACTTAGAATTGCAAGGAAAAAAGGTCAGAATTGTGAGATAAAAAGATGCAATACATGATATAAACAAGCTTCCATAAAAAACAGACAGCACACGTAAGACTAAACCAATCATTCTGAACTCAGTCCATAAGTTAACGCTTTGCGCTCATGATAAACTCGCCAGTGCGCTGCTAGGATATTGCTATGCATTTGTTAAAGATCACCAATCTGGAATAAAGAAAAAGAGAACAAAACCAGCCTGTCAGTGCCACATCTACTGAACACTCGCTGTTCCCCCAAAACAACACCCTTCATCGCGCCCCACCACCTCAAAGCCTTCAGAAAAACAGGCCCTTATCGGCCCCCGGTCGCCCCACGGCAAGCTCGAGGATTTCTGCTGTACAAACCAGAAACAGATGTCTGCAGGGGCCGCGCTGAAAGACCCCGCTGTTCTGGATGGCCGCCACATGCTTCTCATTCAGAGATGAAGGCTCACGGCTCACCAACGTCAAAAGACAAACCCAAGTCGCCTCAAAACCCCGACTACCGTCTTAGTTTTCCTCGAAACCACCACAGCAGTTTCTACCAGGAGAATGTCGGCTATTAAACGAAGGCGCGACGTCGAGCCAATAGTGCAGTTCAGCTCCATCAAGACAGTGGAGATTCTCCAGAAGTGGAAGAGAAAAGCAGAGAGAGAAAGATGTCATTGAATGTGACGCTCTTAAACAGGCCAGATATCCACCACACGCTGCCAAAGCAAATACCGCTGAGTCAAAGTGAACATGTGAGGAGAGCGAACCAGCCCAACTAAAACAAGAAAATACACAGCTCTGTTGAGGTGAGAAATCTGATTTCTCAAAGTAAACATGAGATTACAGAACCAGTCCACTTTGAAGAAACATCATCATATTTACAGGTTTTGCCACTGGGACGATCAAGACTGACATCATCCATCAGGGCCTGTTATATCTGAGGGATCATGTCACCCTCCCCATGTTTTGGGAAATAATCATTATATTTTAGGAGTTTAGCTTGGCCATGGTTAAAAAAGGACAAAGCAAACAACTTTAAGATCTTGCAGAGATCCAAATAGGCCTAGTTGCTGTAAACAATTTCAGCCACTTTGCAAACTTCGGTTTAGTCTAAATTAAAGCGCCTCCATTGCGTCAACCAAATGCATGCTCATACACACAACATATGAGATATATAAGAAACACAATGTAAATAATCAATGTTAAAAATATGTAAATATATGTAAATTATATATATATATATATATATATATATATATATATACACACATACATATATATACTGATATTTTTATAAATGTGTATTTATATTAAATGTATTATATATATATAATTACACATATAGAAAAAAATATGAATTATTACATTTCATAACATAATCATAATGATTTATTGCACAATTTCATTGATATAACACTTCATTTTTAATTATAAATTATAATTTCATTATTTATAGTTTCATATCTTCATTATAAAAATTGCACCAGTCAAATACTTATAACTGTTATATATAATGAAATTTCATAACTTATATATTTTATTTATAATTTATATTGCTATTTACTGCACAATAATATAATGTTTAAAATCACGTAAAGAGACAATAACATCCTGTTCAATATAAATTACTTTCATTCATACCTTAAACTTGAATTTTGAAGCCATTGTGCACATTATTTCATTAATATACAAATTTTATCAATTTTTAATTATTATAAATTCATTAAATTTCATTATTATATATAATTATATATTTTATATATAATTGTTAACATTGATCATTTACAAATGTCACCATTTATATATTTCATTTATAATTTAAACTGATTTACAGTACATAATTTAATTTAAATATGTATCTATAATTATGAATTATGAATTATTATAAATTCATTATAAATGACTTCATTATTGTATATAATAACATTTTATATATAATTATTAACATTAATTATTTACAATTATATAATTATATATACACAATACATATAATGAAATTACAACATTTATAAATTTAATTTATAATTTATTTTATGATTTACTGTTCATAATTTCATTTAAATAAATTTGCATCTTTAATTATGAATTATTTATTATTATAAATTAATTATAAATTATTGCATTAATCATTATCTTCTCTATACAAAATTGCAATATCTTTATTTATGGACCATCTTTTACAAGAATACTCTAAATTACTTCAAATTTGTCTTGCTGATTTTATACAAATGAAACACTTCTGTTGAATTTCTTAGACAGGAAGTGGAATTTTCTTCAGTTAATTCCAATTCAAACTCCAGTTCAACTTCCTGCATTGTAGCCAATTTCACACTCATTCTGACTCCCCGCTCCATTTCTATCAGATTGTTCCTACTTCACTGGCATCAGCGGCTTCACGCCTGGGAACGTTTAAGATGAAAAGGGCGTTGAAAGGTTGAACTGAGCGTGTGTGTCATTACTGGGCTGAAGAAGCAGGCAGTGTGCAGCAGACTGTTGATGTTTCCAGTGTTGAAGCACACTGAGGCCTCACAGGCCGCCTCCTTAAGAAGGCATGGAGAGTCTCCACCTCAGTGCTTTCTGTGCTGCTTTTTCACAGAGAAGCCTCTTGTCTGGGTTTCCAACAACATTCTGAGCCACTGCTGCTATTTTGGCTGCTCATTTGGACTGGTCATTTTGATCTCACCTCTGAAGATCTCTCTAGCCCCGTGCCAGGTGTTTATACAGGTAAGAGCCAAACACCTGCAATGATCCATCAAACTCACCTCTCTCAAAACCAGCCAACTCATTCTTTCCCTATCGCCGTCTCCTTCAGGAACAAAAACAAAGCCTGTGTTTTTTCAGGGAACGTCTTTGATCAGCCAACAGTCACCTCTGTGTCCAAGTCCATAATTACCCCATTTGCAGCTCCTGCTGTTTCGCTCCTTTCACTCAACCTGCTTTAATCTGAAGTGCAAAACTTTCAGGAAGAGTTCAAGAAAAATGAATATGTCATGTCGTTCCAAGCCCATATGCAACATGAAAGACACATTTTTAATGAACTGTAATTTTCCCTACAATAGTGACTCTAAAAAGGACAAAAAGGAGCATAAAGTAGATGATTCATATGCACTGAGCATTGTATTTTAGTCTTCTGAAGTTACATATTATCTTTATGTGAGGAACAGGCACAAATTTTGACAAAAACCTCTAAAATAAAATAGATTTCTTCATACAAAACTATCATATAACTTTAGAAGGTGCATTACTTTACATTTTTTCATTTTTGCAGCTAAATACATAAATAGTTATACAGGAAAAAAGCTGCATAAAAGTGTTATTTTAGAATCAGTAATATGCTATTTTGCTATTACTTTTACATCTTATGTTTTCATTGTAATTTTAGTTAAAGTCTAATTTTATGTTTTTGACATTTTTTAAATTATTTTTTTAATACGTCTATTAGGTTTATTAGTTTTGGTTATTTTAGTGCTTAAACTTCACAAAAATGAGAAATGTTGCCTTGGCAAACAGCTGATATAAAATAGTATTTATATAGTTTTTTATTCTTTTCTTTTAGTTAAAGTTCATTTTATTTCAATTAATGAATTTTTTTATTGTTTTTAGTTTGGTTATTTTATAGTTATTTTATATTGTCTTGGCATTTAGCTAAAATAATATTTTTAATATTTTATTTCTATTAATAATTTTTTAATGGTTTTAGATTGAGCTATTTTAGTACTTAAACTAAAACAAAAATGAGAAATGCTGCCTTGGAAATTATCTGAAATTATATATATATATATATATATATATATATATATATATATATATAAAACATTTTATTTAAATTAATTATTTTTTTATGATTTTGGTTTTAGTTAATTTAGTTTTAGTTATTTTAGTAGGCTACTTAAACTAAATAAACATGAGAAATGTTGCCTTAATAGATGTATATAATAAATATATATATATATATATATATATATATATATATATATATATAAATTTCAGCTGATGTTTATTTTATCTCAAATAATGAAACTTTTTTTTAATTGTTTTTATTATTAGTTTTTATTCTTTATTTTAGTACTTAAAATGAAAATGAGAAATGTTGCAACTAGAATGTATATTTTTATATATATATATATATATATATATATTTATATATATATATATACACACATGAAATATATAAAAAAATATGTATATTTTTATTATTATTATGGTTTTAGCTTTAGTTAACGATAATAAGCCTGATAAAGATGCATTCAGGTTTGTAACGACATGATGTTCCATCTGACAGCAGCTAATGAGCTCATTATTACTCACTGAACACAAATGGCTTTCAGAGTTAATACTCTGGAGCTCCACACCAGGAAAACCCTCGGGATACTCAGCCGTCTGTCTGTGTCCGTCCGTCTGCCCTTCCCCCAGATCCGCGGCACATGAACCCGTGGCTCCAGTGCTATCAGAGCGCTTTAATAACTCCCAGCTCCACGCTTTGAAGTCGCGGCCAGGCAGCTAAAGAATCCCATTCCCTCCGCTTCCCTGACAATGGGCCGGGGGGGAGGGGATCTGGCCCTTTTCTAATCTGCGGCCATCAGGATTTTACCTGCCTCCCAAATCCTAAAGCTGACTTTAAAAGGTGGCCAGACACAATTATTGGACACACTCCCCCTTTTCCATTAACTTCAAGGAATGTTCTGGGTTTAGAGCAAATTAAGTGGTTTCAGCAGCATCTGAAGCCGGAAAATAATTCCATCTCATTCCAACTCTTCCATCGTTGCTTTTCAACAAAGTTCTTTGAATAAATGTATGCAATGAACATTCAATCATGAATGTGCAGCTTATAGTGTTGTTTATTTTAGCAACAAATTCACTAAAGTAACACTGTGCATCTGGATAAATGTTTACACACTAAAAAAAAATGGTGCAATATAGCACTAAAAGTGGTTCTTGGCTCGTAATCATAGGGGAACCACTTTTGTTGCTATATAGCACCATATCTTTAAAGGTGCTATACAGCACCTTTGTCAAATTGTGCTATGTAGAACCATAAGAGGTGCCATATAGCACTGTATTTCTTCCACAGAAATGGTGCTAAACAGCACCAACAGTGGTTCTTTGGCTCGTAAAGAACCTTTAAAGGGGCTTAACAGGTTCTTTGTATGGCAGTGGTGCTATATAGCACCTTAATCACCCCAAAGAACCACTGAAGAACCATACAGGAGCTTAACAGGTTCTGTATATGGTAGCGGTGCTATATAGCCCCTCAGTCATGCCAAAGAACCAGTGAAGAACCACTGAAGCACCAAGATTTGGTGCTATACAGCACCAAAAGTGGTTCCCCTATGATTACGAGCCAAAGAACCACTTTTAGTGCTATATAGCACCATTTTTTTTTTTAGAGTGTACTATTCTCCATCACTGAATCATCTTTTTTTTTAACTACAGCTGCCATGAACAGAAAACTGCAATAAGAAAATCACCCAGTGTGGTCTGAAAGCATTTAAACGTGCACTTTATACATGGCAATGTAAGATTAAAGGAACAGTTCACACGAAAACATGAAAATTAGCTGAAAATGTACTAGATTAGGATGAGTTTGTTTCTTCATCAGATTTGGAGAAATGTGTCACTGCATCAGTGTCTCAGCAATGGATGCTCTGCAGTGAATGGGTGCCGTCAGAATGAGAGTCCAAACATCTGATAAAAACATCACAATAATCCACAAGTAATCCACACCACTCCAGTCCATCAGTTAACATCTGGAGAAGACAAAAGCTGAAACAAATCCATCATCAAGACGTTAACTAAAATATGAGTCCATAATCCATAATAACGCTTCCTCCAGTGCATCTGCTGTTGTCTCTCACATCAAAATCCAGCCACATATTTGTTTAGAGCTGTTTTGGACTGTTTTGGCTTGTAAACGCTGCTTGATCTGTGCAGATTTCTCTCCTGATTCAGACCAGAACACTTTTTCACTGGAGGAAGCATTATTATGGATTATGGACTCGTATTTTAGCTAAGGAGATAGAGATGCACTTTTTCACTGGAGGAGTGAAATTATTAAATTTACTAAACTATTATGGATTATGGATTCAGATTTTAGTTAAAAATGTCTGAATGCTGGATTTGTTTCAGCTTTTGTCTTCTGAAGACATTAACTGATGAACTGGAGTGGTGTGGATTACTTGTGGATTATTGTGATGTTTTTATCAGCTGTTTTGACTCTCATTCTGATGGCACCCATTCACTGCAGAGGATCCATTGGTGTGATAGAACGACACATTTCTCCAAATCTGATGTAAAAACAAACTCATCCTAATCTTGGCTAGAGCAAATGTTCACCAAATTTCATTTTTGGGTGAACTATTCCTTTAATTTGACAGAATCACTTACTAACATCTGCATATTAAGTTACATCATAATGTTAGTAAAAGTAAAGCTGGCGAACAAAACACGCACAAAGACACCAGAAAGAGACTGTTTGCATGGAGCAAACACCACTTGTGGCAATTATACATGTGCAAAACATCCTATCTGCTTTAGAACACAAATAAACAGCTTTTACTGAATAATTTAAAGAGCTTTAACAAAAATATGAGCTTTTAAACCCTTTTGCAAGTGCTTTCCTGTGATATTTGCTGTAAAAACTTGAGATTAGTTGACATTATTTGGCAGTAATGGATTTTATCCCATAATTGCTGCTAATAGAGCTTCAGATGTATTAAAATCTGAAAATTCCTATAAAATGACAAAGAATGTGACCAACGTTCTACATGTAAATGATGCATCAATGATTCTGTTATTTTCTTGTTTATTACTGCAAAGCTGCTTTGACACAATCTGTATTGTAAAAGTGAGGTGAGGTAGGAACAAAGCACTCATATACTTCACTTGATGTAATTCAGAAACACGTCATCCTTACAGAGATTCCTAAACACTGAGTGTCAGATTATGTATCTTCTCTGTCTGCCGCGGGCACGAGCATCAGTCTGTGTGGAGGTGTCTGCTTTCAGTTCATTTAGAGGACAGAACTACAGCTGCTCTAGGGTGCAAAGTCAAACCGCACTTATCAGGACAATACAACACTACAAACGGCTCGACAAATGTCAAAGCATCCCTAGAGATAGGCAGCAAAATCACCTCATTCGATTAGACTTACTGTACTTGCAACTGAATGACTTTAATCAGAGGAAATTATGGCAACAAGAAATTTATGTAGTTGTTTTAGCATCAAAGAGAAATGACATGTAGCCAGTCTATAAAAAGATTTTTTTTATATGAGTTCTGGAAAATAATTTAAACCAGCATGGCACGATTCCTCACTATTACGACGAGAAACAGAGATGTTTGAGAAAGAAATAAACTCATTCAAAACATGACGGGGCATCAAATAGCATAGATTAGCACAATAAATATTTACTTTGCTGTTTTTTTTCCAGCCTAAACTTCAAGAGCCCAGTGGACTCATCTTTATTAGATTTCGTCATCATTTACTCACCCTCAGTCATATGCACAAGTCACATGATGTACTTAATGTACATGATTACTGTATTTTCCTGAATACAAGTCAGGTTTTTAATCATCTGAAACGTGCTGTATCTTATTTTCCAAAGTGACTTATATAATGCAATTAATGTCAAACATATGAAACAACACATTTAATAAATATTTCTTGTTATAATAAATGAACATTCATTTTTAATAAATATTGTTTATAATGAATGCATGAATGAATGAACTGTCTATTTTAAACTTAAATTTTTAATACCTGTTCTGTTCTCAATAGCATTCAAATTAAATGATTTGTGGAAAGAGGGAACTAAAATACACGTTTAGTGTTTATAATGTGCAAACGTTTTGTTTTATTTGCCAGTATTTAACATTCTTTCTGAATGCAATATTAGAGTGTGACTTATGCACCAATGTTTTTTTCTCTCAACAGTGCAATTCTGACCCAATGCAACTTATTTTACAGAAAATAGAGTATATGATACTTCTTGTGTACTTTATAGGAACTTGGTGGTAAAATTCACCACACACTTAAAGTAGGTGGAAAACAAAAGCTTTGATAATCTGCTCAGAATCTCCTTTATGCTTCATGACAAACAAACAAAAAATATTCATAATATGGGGTTGAAACAATATGAGAGTCAGTAAATGATGATAAAATGTGAACTCTTCATGTACATTTAGTACACAGTTCACAGGCTGCAGTTGCTGATCACTGGAAACCAAATGAAGCAACGCCAAAAAACCTTCAATCAAACACGCTCCGCTCCCACAACAATAACTATTCATCCCTGCAACTCATCAGCACATTGTTAACAAGGATTCTGTTTACTGCAGAATAAACATCATGGCAGAACAAACCTGTGATTACTAGGTTTTCAAAAATCACAAAGAGCAGATTAGACAGCACCATGATTCACGAGCCTAATTCAGACGCACACACGCATTTGTTTTGATTGCTTAGACATAAATACACACAATATGAGAAACTGCAGATTAATTTGCAAGGAAAATCCAAAAGCGAAGAAAATGCTTGTTGTGATCTAAACTGCAACAAGTTATGCAACAAGACTAGTTCAATCAAGTGACTCATGGTTTGACTGTTTGACCCTTTCACATTAAGAATCGATTTGATTCACTTCTGTTCATTTCAAAGAATCAATTCAGAGACTTCTGATACTGAATTTTGAATTGATTCAATGAAATGAACTGTTTGGACCAATTCAGAGAAATAAGCCAAATTAATTCTAACAGTGTGTTTACTACTGAAGTTGAGTAAATGAGAGACACTTTTAAAACATCTATGTCTGAACAAATGCAAGTAAAAAAGTGCATTAAAATCATTGCAACATTGCTAAATTTTGTTCATGTTCATGCATGTAGCATTCATGAGCCTTTCAGAACACAATCGATTTGATTCCATCCTGTGAATTTCTGTCAATTTCAATTCAATTTAGAGACTTTTGAGACTGAATTTTGAATTGATTCAAATGAAATGAACCACTTGAACCAATTCAGAGAAATAACTCAAACTAGTTAACTAGTTCAGTCTAGTGACTCATGGTTTAATCTTTTGGCCCAAACCAGAGTTTGACACGTTTTACATTAAGAATAGGTTTGATTCATTCCTGTGAATTTCTGTCCATTTCAAAGAATCAATTCAGAGACTTCTGAGGTTGAACTTTGAATTGACTCAATGTCAATGAACCATCTGAAGCATAAATCAAACAATCTCTAACAGTGTGTTTACTACACAAATTTAAATGAGACACAATTATAACATCTCTTTTTGAACAAATGCAAGTAAAAAGTGCATTAAAATCATTACAAAATTTTATAAACCGTTCTGTTTCAAATGTGCATCTTAATGCGCCTTTTAGCGCACATGCATTTGTTTTGTTTGCTTAGACATAAATATTCGCAATATGAGACATTGCAGATTCATTTTCAATGAAATTCCAAAAGCGATATGGCATCACAAGAAAATGCTTGTTGTGATCTAAACTGCAACATGTTATGCAACAAAACTAGTTGAATCAAGTGACTCGTGGTTTGATTGTTTGGTCCAAACCAGAGTTTCACATCAACCAAACCCTGACCTGAAATGGACTCACATCAAAAGCTCTAGTCTGAAAGTGCCTCTTTCACTTCATCCACCCTAAATAAACAACCTAAACGCGTCTTATCGCGAATCAAAAGTCTCTCGCTCTCTTGCTCACAGTTTCAAAGAGTCTTTCAGGTACTTGATGACTGACAAAACACAAATCAGAGCCAAAACTTTGAAGTCGTCAAATCCTGGACCTGCCCATTAATGACACATGACGTGTCCCGCGCCGCCGCCGGTGGTTTCCCCTCAAGGCCACTGTCAGATTTTCCCAAATAACTTTCCCATTCATGAGGGAAAGGACTTTTATAAGGCTTCTAATAGAGCAGGTTAATCATCAGTTAGAATCTTTTACTGTGACGTCCTTCAGCGTGAGACTAATTGAAATGACGCAAAACCACAGGTGAGAGTCTGACATAATGAGACACATCAGCTTCTGTCCATTTCAATGAATCAGTTCTTTAGAGACTTTTGAGATTGACTTATTGAACTGATTCATTGAAATGGGCAGTTTGAAACCATCCACAGAAATGAATCAAACTAACTTGTTAGAGTCGGTTTGATTTATTCCTGTGAACTTCTGTTCATTTCAAAGAATCAATTCAGAGAATCTGAGAGAGAATTTTGAATTGATTCTTTGAAATGGATATTCTGAACCCATCTAGAGAAATGATTCAAACTAACTTAGAGTTGGTTTGTTCCATTACTGTGAATTTCTGTCCATAGTAATTGAATCTTTAAAACGGACAGTTTGAGTCCATCCACAGAAATAATTTAAACAAACTTGTTACAGTCTGTATGATTCATTCTTGTGAATTTCTGTTCATTTCAATGAATCAATTGTGAGATTTTTTTGAGATTGACTTTTGAATTGATTGTTTAACAAGTTTGTTCGAATCATTTATGTGGATGAGATCGAACTGTCCATTTCAGAGTTGGTTTGAATAATTCTTGTGAATTTCTGTCCATTTTAATAATTCAGTTTTTTTGAGATTTTGAGACCGGTCTCGAGTACTACAACAACCTTCCACAGAAATGATTCAAACAAGCTCTAACAGAGTTTTTATTGCTGAAGTTTAAATGAGAGGCACTAATAAATCTCTGTCTGAACAAGTGCAATAAAAAGTGCATTAAAATCACTGCACTATTCAAATGTACGGTGTGAACAGAATTACTGACACACGTATGCCATGAGGCATGTTATTCTTTGCTGTTAATCACTGAGGTTAGGGCTGTCAAACTGTCTCAGGTTATGAAAAATCCCAGAAAATAGCAGCATTGTGTGGTCGGAGAATGAGACAAAACTCTTGCTAACTGCTCAGGTGGAGGAGAAAGAGCAAAAAATGACCAGCCTAGATATATAAAAGACAATCTGGACATATAACACTCCTGTAAATCACTGTATAATCCAAACGCTGTTCACGCAGATGTTATGCATGTCACTAACTGCGACTCTCAGCTGTTAGTTAACGCAGCTGTCAATCGCAAAAGCCCGCCAATGATGTCACAGTCCTGCTGCCAAACCTCCCCGCAGGGAACGGCCCGTCAAAACCCATCAATCCCACCAGGGAACAACCACCGCGGCGCTGTCCCGCTGCAAAACACGACAAAAACAACAGCAGCTCTCCACCTCGCGAGGAGCTGGACGTGTCGCTGCATGGCCCTGTGAACGCACACTCCCGTCTGTTTGTTTCAGCCGCTGTAATGATGACTTCTCGGTAGTGGGAATGTGGTCTTTGGCAGCGGGGCTCACCGCAAGTTGTTTCTTCTGTGGTGCAGCTCCCGTCTGGATTCTTGAGCGATTCCACCGAGATACAGGGAAAAAACTCTTACAGCTGAATAGTTCATTCTGAGACGCTTCTTTTACTTTTATAAAAGCATAGCAAATCTAGTCTCAAAGATACCATTTTTGGGCCAAATTTTAAGGGAGCATTGCATGCATCCTTTAAGGAAAAAGCAATCCCATAATGTACTGCAACCATACAAAGATAAAAATAGTTCTAAAACAATTTTTCTATTTTCTGTTATTTTGTGCAATGCATCCTAAATCTTAGCAGCATGCAAACTAGGGCTGGGTATTGAGACATTTCATGAGTCAATTTGAGTTTGACTCACAAGCTTGCGATTCAATTAAATGTCGATCTCATCTGGATATATAGGCAATCAAGTACAGTGCATGACAAAATATCTCTCTCAACTAACTACACAATAAACCCTGTCAGTTGGTACATTACTAAATTAAAGTGATTTGTAAACAAACATTAAAAAATGTAATAAAAATAAAGGCAGTTTTTATAATAAAAATGTATTATAATTTACAACATATTTATATAATAAATATATATTTATTATATTGTAACCAAACATTAAAAAATTAAATAAAAAATTGCAATTGAAAATTTTATAATAAAAAATATTATAATTTTTTATAAATTTATATTATAATATATTTACTATATTTATTACATATAAATATATTATAATTTGTTATAGTAACTTTTTAATGATATAGTTATTTTTCTACTCCAGTTTATTGTTGAAATAAAACATTTAAACATTGGATGTTATAACCTGTGTTCATGATGGATTTATTCAAACATGCATTAGATATTGAAGAACACGTTAAGTTAAAATATAATCAATATGTAATATAGTGCACATATTTAGCAAAATGCTTCTTTCTAGAGTTCATTTTTCTAGCTAACTATTGCGTTTATGGTCACTGAATGGCTTTTCTGACATGACTTTGTTTACAAGCTGTTTTATTACAAGCTGTCTTTCTGCAGTTAAAACACTGTTTAATTGATTACATGATTCATTTCAGTTGTTCTGTTTCTTTTAACACCTTCTGATGTTCATTCATGTTTATTTGTGCTGTAACTAGTAGTAAAGAGCAAGAGATAATCAGTTCAAGTGAGGCTACAGCAATCTGTCATGCCAAATTAAAGAGCACCAAAACCATATTTATTGTTTGAATTTCATGATAAAATAGACAGAATTTTAAAGCTGAGACTGCTTCATATCAAAAGTAACAAGGCACAAGGGATTATTGTGATTTATTGGACGCGAGGTATTACAAATAATGTTTCATGAAGTTTTGTTCATGCATCAACTGAAAACAGCATAGATTGATTCTTGGAATTTAAAAATCGATATTGGTTCATTATATTTTCTAATGCATGTGCTACAGCCTTTGGAAAAATGGACTGAAATTAGTTGGGTTTTCCAAGAGAAGTGTTTTTTGTATGTAGAACAGTCACATATTGTGTTCGAATTCAGTTAGGATGCTGCTTTAGAAGACAGATGCGGATGTATTTCTAAATTTACACTACAAAGGCGGCACAGAAGCGCTTCTGAAGTGGTATTAAGGTGTCTTTACACACTGTTTAATGCTGCTCAGAGGAGGCATAAACGCGTTTACACAGCAATTACAACTATATACTGTGATACTAGGGGCTGAGGTGGGTCAGAGCAGGCATCTTTTAGTCTGGCTTTTATGCAGCATTGCACATTTACACTGAATTTTGAGCAGGCACAGAGCAGCCTTAACTCTCACCTTATGATGGATAACCAGACAGATTCAGATGCAAATGCACAAAAGCAGGCATTTCTTACCTTATAATCTTTCAGATTGTTGTCATATCTTTCGCCGCCTTCAACTCCTCTTCTAGAAATAATGCCGTTCACAACAAAACTATCCCCTGAAAGTGGATTTGAAAAGCATTAGGAAATGTTCTGCAACATCCAAGCCATTAATAGTTAATGTATAACAAAAAATAGACTCAAAACTGTGTCAAATGCAAAACTCACCCTCAGGATTTTCCCGATGTTTGCAAGCTGCATCCCAATGACAAAGACAAAAATCTGAGTATTATTCATAACATAATTCTGCATGTGCATTTCAAGAGCATGCATTGATAGGATTGGCAAAATATGTGTCCAAATGATATATAAATGGATGGTTTTCCGATTATTTTGAGTATGTTTAATCGATGTTGTCCTAAAGATCTATTTCTCTACCTCCATAAGACCTCAGGAGGGACTTTGATATCGTTTATGATGGAAATGACATTTTTCAGTACTTAGAGAAAAACGAAGCTACTTTCATGATGTAAAAATCTTAATCTAATGACATTTCTAATCTTAGAACTTTTATTCCGCTGGTCTGTTAGAGATGTATTCGATTCTATTTATAAACAAATAGAAAATTAATAATAATAGCCTATTATAAGGCTAACAAATAATAATATGCTAGCCTAATATCAAATGGCAAATTCTACCTTTCAACACTTGAAAAAGTTAAGAAAAATTAATTTAAAAAAAACAATACAAAAAGTTAAAAGCTATATTTAAATTTTAGAACTATTAAAATCATCCTAAGAGACAGAAAAGCTCCTTTAACTCAATAATCAGCAATAAACAAACGCGTACGCACATATTTTGGGATTGTGTGGCAGGCAGATGTGTAACTCACCATGTTTTGAGTGAAGTTTCCCCATTGTATCACTGCTGTGGTTAAGAGAACTTGTGCATCTCTCGGTCCCAGCTGAACATTATATCCCGTTCTGAGACATTAAAAGGCAAATCCTGCAGATTCCGGAAAAACACGAGCGGCATTTAGCGAGCAAGACCCTCAAATCACGATCACTGTGAGTCTTCAATACAGAAGAGCGAGGAAAAGCGTCTGTCGGCGGAGCTCAAGAGATGATGGTCCGCTGCAGATGAAGAAGTGAAGTGAAGTGAAGTGAAGTGCAGGAGAAACGCGCACCTTCAGTTCAGTCCGGCCCCCTTCAGCGCCACTGCTGCCCCCTGCAGGACATGCGCCACATCACCCACACAACTAACACTGCAGGTGGACCGACCTCAGATATCAGCATGCTTCATCAGCCGATTCATCGCAGTACATTAACACAAGTTTTCTGAAATGTTATGTTTAAGTACATTTACATTTAGTCATTTAGCAGACGCTTTTATCCAAAGCGACTTACAAATGAGAACAATGGAAGCAATCAAATTAACAAAAGAGCAATATGCAAGTGCTATAACAAGTCTGCAATACACTCTTAAAAATAAAGGTGCTTCACGATGCCATAGAAGAACCTTTTTGTCTAAATAGTTCCATAAAGAACCTTTAACATCTGAAGAACCTTTCTGTTTCACAAAAGGTTCTTTGTGGCGAAAGAAGGTTCTTCAGATTATAAAAAGGTAAGCAAGAGATGGTTCTTTAAAGAACCTTTGACTGAATGCTTCTTTGTGGAACCAAAAATGGTTCTTCTATGACATCGCTTGAAGAACCTTTTGAAGCATCTTTATTTTTAAGAG
This sequence comes from Spinibarbus caldwelli, assembly GCA_039654775.1. NCBI lineage: Eukaryota > Metazoa > Chordata > Actinopteri > Cypriniformes > Cyprinidae > Spinibarbus > Spinibarbus caldwelli. Next base: position 34,071,740 of record CM077227.1, on the reverse strand, counting down.
TGTAAGTACTGCAATAATAAGAAGTATGCAAATTAGGTAATATTAAATTAAATATACACTGATTTTCAACATTTCCTGAACTGAAATCTGAACATTGGATAAAGCCAGGTTCAAAACTCATTTAATTTTGTTGATATTTTAGAGTAAAAGGATTTTATGAAGGGGATTTTAAAAATCTATTTTTATAACTCCATAAATCTGAGAAAGAAATTGTATCAGCTATAGTATCATAAAATCTACAGATGCAAATAGATGAAGTGTAATAAAATAAATTAAATTAAACAAAATGATTGAATGAAAAAAAATGATTAAATAAATAAAAACAAAAAATATGAGTGAATAAACGAACACATAAAATAAAAATAATAGAATAAAGTGAAACTGCATGAATGAAATGAATTAAATTAAAAATAAATAAATAATGAATGAGCAAATGAATGAATAAAACAAAAAAAATCAAATGAATGAATAAATAAATAAAATAAATGAAACTGAATGAGCAAAAAACTAATTTTAAAAATACATGAATTTGGATGTTTTCTTTCCACTAGTTTGAAAGAAGACATGTTATGAAAGTAAAATATGTCAAATAGCCTGAAATCTAAAAGAACTGACTTCAAACATCCACTAAAAATCACTGGATTCAAACACACCGAGCAAAATGATGAAGAAAAGTGATGTTAGTGAAGAGAAAAGATGCAGCTTGCAGCATTTCTCTCATTTTCTCTAAAAGCTGCAGCATTTAGATTCAAATTACTTGCGTCTAAACAAATTTTGGGGTCGATGTTGGTGTTCGGTATGAACCTATTAACCCAAGTATTTAACTTTCTAAATAAATCATAAAACAAAATGCAACACTTGTGCATTTTACTTTTCTTACATTGAAGAGGGGATCTGAGCAACATCTACAGTACAGAATAGAGATTTTAACTTGGACCAGAAAGAAACAACTTAACACGTAGTCTGTACAAGCAGCCTAAACTGTCTCTTCTGGAGCTCTTTAAACACCAGCACAAGCTCAGGAAAGCATGCTCTCTCGCGTACTTGAAGTGGAAGACTGACGTGACTAATGCCAAATGCAATGCTTTTGTTGCACTTGATGCATTAAAATGAGAAAATTTGGAAAATGAGGAAAAGATCAGGACTCCTCAGGCGCCTCTGATGACATGTAATCACCCACTTGATGACAGCTCATCTGAAGCTCTGTTATTACTCTCTCCTCAACATGCTCGTGCTGTTGTTCCACATATTCTTCTCTGGGACTTCACAAACGATCCACCCGTGCCAACTTGTGGTTTAACGTCTCTGACGAGATCCACAGCTGCTGAAATCCAAAGCTGGCTCCTCCAGGGTCGCGTCTTTCTCTTTCCTGATGGGATCTTCAGTTAGTAAGTCAGTCATTCAGCAGATGCATGCAAAGCAACGTGCATTACACCAGACCTGAACTCATGGGGTCAGAGGTCTACAAAAACACACAATGATTTCTTAAAACATTTCCTGCTCCTGTTGTGACTCATCTGTTTACAAAAACGCCATTATAATATTTCATCAGACTGACTTTCCATATCAGCTGACGTCATTAATCTCTCATTTCTCAAGTACTTGTCATACAGAAACACATTTATCATTCAATTCACTCAATTCCTAAACTACTGAAAACTACAATTTCAGAGACAAAATTTGAGCCTAAGAAGCTGAACTTGAGAACAATCTTTTTCATATTAAGTCCAATAACCGATAAACGGATATTATAAATCAACACTACTTATAGAAAATTGATACACTGTAAAAATTCAAGTTATTTTATTTATAATTAAATATTAAATATCAGCCAATAAACAATAATTTTCACATTAAGGCCAATAACCAATAAATGGCCAATATTATATATTTATACTACTTAAAGAAAACTGATACAATCTAAAAACTAAAGTAAATTGTTTTTATTTAGAATTAAATATCGGCCAATAAATAATAATTTTTACATTAAGGGCAATAATCACTAAAAGGCTGATATTCTAAATTATGCTATACTGGAAAAAAAAATGGTGTAGAAGAAATGTTCACTCAGAAATTACTAGTAAATTTCACAATTACAAAGACACAGTAACATTGAATTAAATGTAAAATTTTAAGAAAAAAGACTCGAATACTCGAATAATCTGTTTTATGTACAACTTTGAAACATGTTTACACCGTAAATTCTTTAAAAAAAAACAACAACAAAACATGTAAACACTAAAAACAAAATAGCTTGTACTCTTAAAGTGAATTTAAAATTAGATATTTTACATAAGTTAAGCACAATTTTATTTTCTTGATTACAAAATAAAAAGATCTTTTAACTTTAGTCGGTCACCATTTTTTCCAGAAAATGCAAAACTCTAGTTGGCAATTCATACTTGCACGATCACCAAAGGAACATTTTCACATGCAATTAGTTTGAGAAATACAAAAAAAGAAAAACAAGATATGAAAGCATATTACGTTTGCAAGCCGGGAAAGATCTGTTGCAATACTTAAAGAGCGGAGAGATTTGCAATACTGATTTGCCAATAACCAGCATAAATCATTCTTTTATTTCAAACAAAAGCTCATGTATCTCTCTTTAGTCCTACAGAACAGCCTTAAACGTCTCATGTTATTAACTCTTCAACTAATGTATTACTATTGGCAGCTCCATTGATATTCCAGCGCTTGAGGCCAGAAACCTGAAAACTGTTGAGAAATTCAGCAGCATTATAGTGTTTGCTTTGTTTAGGAACTCACTGGCAGTTTCTAACCATAAAAGTGGTATAAAACACTGCAACAATAAGGCTTTTGACAATTTTTTTTCTTCCTCCACTGATTAGATTCAAACAGCTGCATGTTTTTGGACGAGGAACTGTCAGGAAGAGAAAAAAGCCTGCAGACATTGCAATTATGGCTTTGTTTATCTGGTCTGCAGCCTGACACGTTTTAATCTCACATCATATCAGAGGAATGCCATACAGATACCTGCACAATAATGGCTCGCAGGTGTTTACCTGTTTGATCCGGTATCGGCGGGAGATGATACTCATCGAGCAGCTCTTTGTGATTACGGGATTAGCATAAAACAAATTCTCACAACTTGAATCTTTCCAGACAGCACATCAAAGCAGGCCGCTTTAAATATGGTGTCAGACTGGTTTCTAAACGACTAAAGGTCACACAACATGTGAGAAAGCTGACTCTGAACGAATGCATGTGTGGGAGAATGCAATGTTATGCATTTTAGTTTTATAACTTAAATCTCTTTGAAATTAAACAAAACAACCAGTATCTGACAGGAACACCATACGTCATTGTCACACAATCAGTTGCAATAGCAACACTTCAAAGTTTGAAAATACAACTTCGTACTGATCTCAATTACTTTTTAATTCATGTTTACAAAAAGTAGCTTGTGGTTTGAATACCTTTGCTCCCAAACACTAGAATATGGAAATAAATTTTTCTGTAGCTTCTGATCATACTGCAAAAAAGTAATGCTTCCCTGCAGTATTTTTGTCTTGTTTTCCAGTGCAAATGTCTAAAGATTCTTAAATCAAGATGCATTCACTTGAAAGGCAATATGACATAAGAAGTCTTATTTTCTGTGAAACAGATCAAAATGAAGTGAGTTTATGTTTAAAACAAAAACAAATATCTGCCAACGGAGTCAGAAACATCAACTTAAATCAAACAGAAAAGTCATTTTCATACCCATTGACAGATATTTGTTCTTGTTTCAAGCATAAACACTCTGTTTTGTTCAATTTCTCAGAAAATTAGACTTCATTTCTTCATTTTGCATCTCAAATGCATCTTGATTTAAGGATATTTCAATATTTGTACTTGAAAACAAAAACACTGAGGAATTAATTTTTTGCAGTGCATGTAATATTTAATGCCATGACTTTGAATTTAAGACATTCTGCTAGGATTTAGGACCTTTTTAAAGCTTTAAATTGTGGAAGGGTGATTTAAGACTTTTTAAGACCCAAAAAAATATTCAGGCTTTGCTCAGAAAGTCAGCAAAAATGCAAAATAAAATAAACATAAATCATAAAAAAATCTGATTTGTACAAACTTCTTGCATGATGACAATGAGGACAGTCAGTCCTAAAGACTGGATTTGAAATCCAGATCAAAACTGAATGCTGTGTGAATCAAGCCTGTTAGCACACAAACCCGGTTTGTTTTTCAAATAGTAGTTTCTAATATAACTAAGAATAGCTGTCTGAGTTATGGTGCATCTGATAATATCTACAGTATTTGAGGCGTTTCATGCATGCTGTTTTTCCTGCAGTAGCACCATTATGACACCTACTGGTTGCAATGTATAAATTACAGTGGATTAAACTAAAACATTTTAGATCCACTTCAGAAATAAAAAGATGCAAAAGGAGTGATTTTTTTCTCTCATTTAATTAAATGATTTAAATACATACATATATAAAAACTAAACATAAAAAAAAAAAACATTATTTTTTTCATATGCAAATAGCAGCTGCTACATTGCACATTTCAAACATGGATTTTGGACACCACAACTTCAGCTTACGAATATCTTATGTTACCAAGCAGATGACTCATAGTCTCATAGACAAGTGCCGTTTTAAACTCTCAAACGTGAAATAAAACAACACTGGTTTGTTCTAGGACAGCATTAGCAACATGTTCAGAGCATGAAGCTGGTGAACAGACTAGAAATGCTGAATTAGCAAACAAAACAAGATGAAACCATTATGATACAACAGCAGAACGTCAGTCGCTCAAACACAGTTGACCAAACTTGCCTGTTCCTGTCTCTGTTTGTCCACAGCATGCTCCATCGCTTTCAGAAAACCCTCGACTGTCATTGTGGAGGACTGGAGACAGAAGAGTTGACGTGATTACAACAAAGAAAGACTAAATTGAATATTTAATTTCTGCTGTAAAAAAATAAAGAGCTGAAAGAAATCTATGGTCTGTGATGCACATTGTATATTAATGCACCAAATTAAGTCAAGACACTGCAAGCAAAACTACTGCTTTTGCATGCACTAGTCAATTTTTGAGATTTTGAACTATTTTGCTTCCATTTTCAGACTAGAGGAAAGAAAACATCCAAAATACACATTTAATTATTTATTTTATTACACGTTATCTATGTGTCTGTAGATTTAAATTCCAGTATATATCTTTAAATGCTGTGGGATTTTTTCTCTAGAGGTTTTTTTTAATGTATATATACTCATATATCATTCACCTGGTTTATGCGACATTTTAATCCTAAAAACATGTTGATTTTTTTTGGCTGTTGACAATATTTTCTGTTTAATGGAGTGATGAATATGAGACATTCAAAATATCTTTAACCTTAATCTCTCAACAAAATGAGACAAGAATTTTGAACGACTTTATCCTATGTTCAGATTTCTGTACTTGAAATGTATGCAAATTTGTGCATATTTCATTAGATAATGCGTAGATTAATATTATTAACTGTACTGGGGGTAACACATCACAAGTAATGCAAGTTGCATAATCAGATTACTTTTTCCAAGTTACTAGTAATGTAACATTATTTTTTTAATTTACAAGAAAATATCTGAGTTCCTTTTTAAAATATGTAACGCCAGTTACTTTGTTTTCCCAATTTCTTCTCATTTTGAGAGAAATTGAACTTTTTTAATCTTAAAAACAAACAAGCAAGCCCAGCCCAGATGGGAAAAAGAAAAAACAAAACGCAAAAGTAACGCATTACTTTCCATAAAAATGTTTTAGGGAGTAATGCAATATTGTAATCATTACTTTTAAAAGTAACTTTCCCCAACACTGATTATTACAGTATTTTAATGGTCAAATAGTAACATTTCTTACATGTGACTGTATTTGCACTGGTTGAAATATATTCTTTTTTAAATACATTTGTGTGCTGAATTATGTTGTGAATTCACTTTCTGTATCCAAAAATAATGGTGAAATATTGCATATTTATATATAATTTATCTCTAAAAAACTTGGTGAATTTTTTTTCTGGCTGTTGACAGTATTTTCTGGAAGGATAAAAAGATGATATCCAAAAAAAAACACTAATATGTATAATGTGCTCTGGAAACGTATGCAAATTAGTGCATATTCAATTAGATAATGCTTTGTTTGTATATTTAAACATAACACTTGAGAAAACTTATGATACAAAACAATAGTCTTAATGTACTGTGATTAATCAACTTGCCTTGCTTGTCAACCGTAAACCTGATAGAATTAGACTAGACTAATGAACTATATTACTTATTGAAGAATTGTTTATTCTGATTATTATTAATAATAAATGCTGTTGCCATCCTTGCATCACAGCAATAACCCACTCAAGGTCATGCACTGCAGTGATTTACCATGCTTTAATCCTAAAAACATCACTCATTTGTGGTAAAAACCACATAACATTCTACAAAAACGAGTACCTTTCCATAGAGCGCATGAGCCAGAAATGGGATTTTCCTCAAGGCTCTTCCACTGAGTCCCACACTACTCCTGTGCAGAAAGAGACACTCGTGAACATCCATTCTCTGAGACTTTCAGTACTAGCTGCATTAAAAGTAGGGCTGTGAATCTTTGGTAAAACAGTGAATCAATTTGATTCACAGGGTTTCGATTCGATTCAAGAACGATTTTTGCAAATTCAGAGCGATTTGATTCTGTATTCTTTAAGTGCAATCACAGGATTATTAAAATGATTCCCCTAAATTCTTTATATGCTTATAGTCGAGGGCAAATTACACTGCAGCCTTTATGGAGTTTATATATATAAAAAAAAAACACTTTTGTCCATTGTTAGATGTTAGTTTAATGATGCTATGGCATGACATATGGAATATGTATAAGTTTACCCTAGTAAAAAAGTAATATATTTTAAATACATTTATTTCAAACTAAGTACAGTTCAAATCTATTAATACATTTACTGACAATCACTTGAAACTTACTGATATAAAAATTATAATTAAATGCACAATGCACATTTCTTAATATTAAGCTTAAAATGTATTTTAATGTAACTATATTGATGAGGATTGTATGATCTTTGAATAAAATCGCCTTTAAATGCAAGATATTGTGATAGTGTACCTGAAGTATACTTGCAATAGTTCCACTTTAGCACATTAATCAAATGTAGACTACTTCAGTATATATTTAGTTGGACTTTAACACTACTTCCTCACATTTAAAGTGTATTAAGTACAAAATTAGTTGTTCCAATTTAGCAGACTAAGTATAGCAGTTTAGTGTGCTAAAAGTACAATTGCAGGGTATTTATATTTCCCACCTAAATATGTATATGTATTTGTAGTATACGTAGCATGAAAATATTTATATCAATTTATTTATTTTTCACTAGGGTATGTACCTGTATAATAATAATAAAAAAAGGATTCAAAAGTATTATTTCATGTTAACTATTGTGTAGCATAGTGTGAATGTATAGGGTAACATTTTATGTCACACCGTTGCATGATGTGAGCTTCTTTATCTTATTTTCATAAAATAAAATGCAGCATTTAACTTTTCCTCTCTTTCGGCGAATGATGATTCTGAAAGAAAACGTGCCCGATGTCTACAGTAGCCTACTGTTTGCTATAATGACCAATGTAACTCACGCTTCTGATTGACAGATAAACCTCATGCTCTTATTTCAAGGTTGTTGTTAATGCTGTGGTTATTTTAATAGTTTCCTTGGTTCATTCGATTTAACAACATTAAGTTAAAAGTCATTTATCATTCAATGGAACTGTGCGTATGCTTTTAGGCACTTACATTGTTTTGGCTCCGTCCAAAAAAGCGCAGCCTTCAACTGCTCAGGTAATGTGAATGGTATGACCGAGAGCCATTGAAAAACTACAGAAAAGTAAAACTACTTTACTTTAGCAGTACTGGCTACGAGTACTAAGAAGAGATCACATGTCTGCTCAATTTGGCAATCCTGCGACAGACGGTAAATAGTGGAGATGTGAGGCACGAACAAGGCGCTGTTTAAGGTCTCCATTAATTCGTGCTTGTAGTAATTTAATGTGTATATATTTTAAAGCACTGAATCGCTATAGAAATCGTGATTAATTTGATTCTTAGCATTCCAAATCGATTACTGGCCGAAATCAACGATTCACGATTCAAAAATCCATGTTTAAAGATCGATGCATATGCATCATCAGGGTTTGTAATCGATGCATCAAAAAACGAGTGAATCGTTACACCCCTAATTAGAAGCAAGCACTCACTGGGCGAGGTTCCTCAGGGTTAAGCTCAGACGGGTCACGTCACTCTCCATGAAGTTCATGGTGCCCAGTTCCTCCAAACTCAGCAGCTGCTGTCTGGGGTAGATGATCTGACGCTGCAGGGAAAGTTCAGATCTGTTCTGTGGGGTCCAGCAGAAGAACAGAGACGTTCAATAGTTAAAGGAACTGAAAACACGCTCACCTTCATGAGTTCCTCCAGACAGGACAGATAGATGTTGAATATGGCGCTGGCGCTCGGGGGGCCGATGTACTGCTTTATATCAGCTCGGTCCACAAAGGCCAGATCAATCTTTTCTGTGACGTTGGATGTAGTGAGGATGACAACATTTGGGTGCCTGAATCAGCGAAACACAAGGTTTGTATTATTAAGAATGGAAAAATCTGAATCAGAATGAGCTTTATTGCCAGGTATGTTTACACATACGAGGAATTTGTTTTCGTGACAGAAGCTTCCGCAGTGCAACAGAATGACAGTGACAGAACAAAAACACAGATAATAAAAGAATAAAAATAGAACAAGTAAATAGTGAATAACAATATACAAACTGACAATTGTATGTACAGGTATATTACAATAGACAGTTTTGTATGTACAGGTATATTATGTGCAAATTTGAAATGTAGACTAAGTATGTGTGTTAGATAAATAAGCGTATAAATAGTGTTGTGTTCCACAATAATTGCACATAAACCCAGTTTTACTTCCATGATATGACGTATTTTAACATGCATTTTGCATAAAAAGGAGGGCAAGATGGCATCAGATGAAAAGGGCAAAATTGGTGGAATAGGTTATTATATAATTATGAAAGACTACAAAAATAAACCTTTATTTATTGAAATATCCTCCACAATGGATCATGCACAATAAGAGCAGGAACGTGCATTAAGTAACTAGTCATTCTGATTTCAAGCATGCCTTTGTAGATGAAAGTGAGCGGTGCAGAACAGATGAAGAGAAACTGACCGTTTGATCTGGTCGAGCTGGGTCAGCACTGAATTGACCACCCTAATAGCATCAGACGGCTCTGTTCCTGCTTGAGCGGCGCTCCGCGCGGCTGTGAGACTCTCCACCTGACAAACACACATTATTAAATACCTAACTTTCATTAAATACGGGTAAAACATATTAAATGCCACAGCTTGCTCAAGTCACAAAATGGCACGATTTTTAACACATTTAGAACAAATTTATACATTTATAAAGAAAGTGTTTGACATATAATAATATTTTATTTTATTTATTTTTTTATTATTTTATATTATTCCAATATTTTTATTATTACTTTTATTTATAATTTTATTTCTATATGTCTAGTGATGGGAAAAAATGCACTAAAATTTTGAACATACAGAAATTTGAGACCAAATTGTACAAAAAATGCAACACTGTGTCAAATTTTTTTTCTGTTGTTCTGACACAATGGAGCCATTCATGAATGGCACAAAAATTATGCACATTTTTAGGCTGTTTTCCAAGCTCATTCATAACAACAAATGCATTTTTTTTTGTATTAAATTACATTAAGTGGTATTGAAATTACTATATTCTATTTAAAATATAATTTAATATTATTACAGTATTTCAATGGTCAAACAGCAACATTTCTTAACTTTTCATGACTGTATCCTTACTGGTTGAAATAAATTATTTTCCATATACATTTTTGTGCTCAATTGTGTTGTAAATTTAAAACTTTCACTTACTGTGTCTATAAAATTGTGGGGAAATATTGCATATTTATATATTATTTACTTCTAAAAACAGTGATTTTTTTTCTGGTGATTTATAGAGTGATAAAAAGAGTTATCTAAAACACTCTTACATGTCTAATATGTTCTGGAAATGTATGCACAAATTAGTGCATATAATAATGCCTCACTTGTACAAATTTTGTTTAAACAAAAAATTTCAGAAAACTTGTACTAAATAACCAGAGCTGCAATTTTGCAACATTTTATTTTTATTTTCCTTATAAATTTTGCCTAAACTAAATGATTTTTATAACTAATGGTTTGTTAAAGACATGTTAAAGGGTGGAAAAAAAAAAAAAAAAAAAAAAAAAGAATATCAAAAGTATCAAAATATCAAAGCTGTTTAGGAAAAATTGCTGGAATTGAAATCAAGCAACCAATAAAAGTGATTTTCACTCAGATTCAATTATAATCAAATTATCATGCATTAGAGGATGTGAATTACAATGTTTCACCAGGGTTAACGAGGCTATGAGCTGCTTCATTGTGGTAATATCACTGTAAAGCAAGGGTTCTCATGGTTTATAGCTTTTATTAACCAGTCTAAAGTGTCTGACAATCTCTAGCTGGTTTTGGGAGACCGGTCTGAACAGCTGTTATGTGCCCAAAACCCATCTAAAACCATCAATCTAGACCAGATTTAAGAGCAGAAAGCAGTTTGTTGGCCAACAAACCACCTTAGACTGGTTTAAGTGGTTTTGTTAAGCAAGGGTGAGTAAAATGCAACAAAATAAAAGACATGAGTGAACATTAATGATGTAAAAAAGAGAGAACCTCATCTATCAGGACAAACACCAGGGCATCTTTATCATCAATGAGCTCCTGAATCTTCTGAAACATCTTTGTGACCAGTTTTCCGCTCTGTAAAAGCAGTCAGATGTTAATGAGGTTTCAGACACGGATCTGAGAAAGCGTTTCAGAGCAGACGGATCCAGCTGTACCTCTGAAAACCACTTTGAGAAGAGACTGTGGCTGTTGATCTCCACAAACTGGCTGTGTGCATACCTGTTTGGGGTGGAAACACACAAATAATGATGACACAGGATGCTCAGCAGCTGCCTTTTTGATTTTATGAAGGTGTCTAACCTGCCAGACAGTCTGATGGAGAGTTTCTGGGCAAGTCCTTTGCACAGAGACGTCTTCCCTGTGCCAGGCGGCCCTGAGGGGTTATGAGAGATACGCAACTGTATAAACATGGCATGGGCAGCCGTTCAATGAAGACAGATACTGCTGAGCTTTCAAACAAGCTTTTATTGTCTTACCGTGAAGTAACACGACACGATTCCAGGCAATCAAATTGCTGTCGACATTTCTGTCAGAGAAGAAAATTGTTGTCGAAACATAATCCAAGAGCTGGAGACCAAAGTGAAGACAAGTATCATGTTATGGCTCAAAATTTCAACAGCTACACAGGAATATGGACCTATGGGTGGTGGTGGTCTAATAAACTTGTTAAGCTCTCTCTGTGTGTGTGTGTGTGTGTGTGTGTGTGTGTGTGTGACCCTGGAGCACAAAACCAGTCTTAAGTCGCTGGGGTATATTTGGAGCAATAGCCAAAAATACATTGGATGGGTCAAAATTATCCATTTTTCTTTTATGCCAAAAATCATTAGGATATTAAGTAAAGATCATGTTCCATGAAGATATTTTGTAAATTTCCTACCGTAAATATATTAAAAGTTAATTTTTGATTAGTAATATGCATTGCTAAGATCTTCATTTGGACAACTTTAAAGGCAATTTTCTCAATATTTAGATTTTTTGCACCCTCATTTTCCAGATTTTCAAATAGTTGTATCTCAGACAAATATCGTCCTGTCCTAACAAACCATACATCAATGGAAAGATTATTTATTCAGCTTTCAGATGATGTATAAATCTCAATTGACCTGAAAAATTGACCCTTAAGACTGGTTTTGTGGTCCAGGGTTACATATATATATATTGACACGTATATCAAATGACCTCTGCTGTGATACAGGATTTTGGTTATACCACTTATTTCTGCCAATGAGCATAATTCTGCTACATAATTTTAAAGCTGCAGTCCGTAACTTTGACCTCTTTGTCGCCCTCTATGTTTGAAAACCTGGAATTGCAGTTTCTTGCGGAATTGTCTTCCGTGCGCAGGGTTGTGATCCGGTGTTCCGGTGTTGTGCCCAATTCTGACCCCCTGCCAGATTATTACCCCCCTAATATTGGTAGGTTTAGGGTTAGGTGTGGGGGAGGGGTTAGGATTAGGGGTGGAGTTAGGATTAGGCAATCAGGTAGCTATTTCAATGAGAGGGATAATAATTTGGGTCGAAAATGGGCACAACACCGGCACGGCTCCAGCGCGGATGAATCTAATGTTTTGAGGTGAATGTGTAGTTGTCAGTCACTGCACCGGTGTGGGTATTTACTGCCTATGTCTTGGAATATATGACCCAAATCAGAATTTTCACCGTAATTTGCCATCTTAACAAGTAAGTAACAAGTCTGCCACGTTTGTTCTGCCCAACTGAGGAAAAAAAAGCATTACAATGAATTGCGCTACCAACAGTGATTAAATCTAAAGATCAGTTAGCTCATATCACATCTAACTGTGCAAAGTATTATTATTATTATACTTTGTTCTCAAATTATTAATGTTAACAACATCAGCACTGCGTGACTATGAGTATAGTATTAGCGTGTAGATTTCAATTTCTGTACAGTCTAATGTCTAATTGTCATACCATTCAAATTTCATATTAAGAAATTTTTTAATCCAAAAAGCAAATAAATCTTCCTTCAAACTGGTTCTATTTAAAATACAAAAACTTGTGTAATCCCACGTTGGCTATCTGTAATCAGAACCACATTTAAAAATGGAATATAATTTAATTTCATTCACGTGTGTTTCATAAATTTTACAATCCGCCATCAAAATGATAAGTTTAATTATTCGAGCTGCTGTGAGAAAAGGCTATAAATGATCCACCACCTGCAGGATCCTCACGTGCCAGAGCCTAGTAGCCGGGAAAACTTCTTCATGTTTACAGATGTGACATAATGACGCAGTGCATGCTCGAATTTCCCGCGGAAACCTACCCGTGCCGCTCAAATTAGAAAACATTATAATAAGCTAACCGTTGTGAATCGGGCTAAAGTAAGGCCATAATTTTGAACACTGGCTGGTTATGTACTTTCTCAAATATTGATTTTGGATCATTTTTAACCAAAAAAATTTACGGACTGCAGCTTTAAGTAATTCCAAGATGACTGTGAATATGCTTGTCTTACTTGTGTTTTGATACCTTCCTCATAAATCAAGCTTTCCCAAATGCCATGAAACTCAGCTGGAAGACATGAAGAAGAAAATGATGATGATGATGATGATGTTGTAGTCTTAAAGATGAGTTCATACTACAGTATGTAGCTCTCTGGAACAATGTACTGTATATAGTGTGTTTGTTTTTTCATGCCTTTTTTGTGGTGAAAACCATACTTGAGATTAAAATTGATTAAAATTTAATTCAGACCCATTTGTCCCATAAAAATCTAAAATTAAATTTGGATTAACTTGATTAAAAACATTTTCAATGCCATCAAAACAATAAAAAGATTCTCAGAGGAGTAGAAATATTACAATCCCATAAAATATATTTTTATTATTTATATTTTCCATTTTTATTTCTTAATTTTGGTTAAAGTTTTAGTAATTTAGTTGTGTTTTTGACATTTTAAGTAGTTTTGTTTCTTTACACTTGTATATATAGTTTTAATAATTTTTATTTCAGTTTTAGTTCATCAAATTAATATGAGAAATGTTGCCTTTCAGGTAGATTAAATGTTTTTTATAAAATAAAGTTTTAGGTTTAGTTAACTATAACCCTGACACAGAAGAGCATTAACTCAATGAACTATTTTTAAGGGAAAAGTTAATGCAAAAAAGAAAATTCTGTTGTTATTATGTTATTAAACCTTATCATTTAGAAAAAAAATATATATATATTCAGTGAAACAGTCAGACAATAACATATTAGGCAGAATGTTTAAGCTGCTATTTTCTATTCAATTCTATTCTATTTGAAATGGATGCAGATTTAAACTGCCAAGCTCAAAAAAGGACAAAAAAACATAACAGCAGACCATGCACAATATTCCAAGTGTTAAAAATCTATTTGCATTATATTACAGACAGAATAACAGCATACAGGTTTGGAACAAGTAAATAATCACAGAATTCTCATTTCTGGGTGAATGATTCCATTAAAGGAATCTTTGAATGAGATTTGCATTAAAAGGGGCGTGTCATGCATAATCACCTGCTGGGAGGAGCCAATGATTGGCAGCAGAAAGCTCCTCCTCCTCTTCCAGAGCAAGCATGCTCGGACTGTCATCATTCAGAGAGAAAATATAGATACAAAGGTTGTGAACCTTCAGATCCACAAGCTGTAGGATATAAAAGAAATCACACACCCATAAACCTCAGACTAAAAAAATAACCTGTAAAAACTCCTCAAAACAGATGCATTAGACATTCCAAAATTCAGTATAAGAAATATAAAGCAGAATGTACACAGATGACAGCAAAAATCTGTAATTACTTTTGGACCACTTAAATCCGCTACAGTGACCGACTCCACATTTTTGGTTAGAAATTCATCATCAAACTCTGTCCATCTGTAGCAGCCTAAAACGGTGCTGTGTCGATCCAGCAGTGACAACACATGCGTCCTCACCTCAGACCTCTTTGCTGTGCTGCAAACACAAATTCATGCCCTTTAAAACATGTAGGTAAGTACTACAGACATTAGAAACGGTGTTGACAACTCATTTTACTTCAGAAAAGGATATGCAATGAGGAATAAAAAAGTAGGGTGAGAAACAACTGGATGAGGGGAGTGACTGCAAAAATAACAGGGGTTTGTGATATTAACATAAAAGAAAAGCTGTTTTAGAGAGTTATTACATTTTGATATACACTGTGGGTCAAATGTTTTTAATTATGTTTTTTTTTGCTCACCAAGCCTGCATTTATTTGATCAAAAATACAGGAAAAATTGTGAAATATTATTAGTTTAAAATAGCTGTTTTCTATGTGAATATCTGTTAAACTGTAATTTATTCCTGTGATGCGCAGCTGAATTTTCAGCATCATTATTCCAGTCTTCAGTGTCACATGATCCTTCAGAAATCATTCTGATATACTGATTTGCTGCTCAAGAAACATTTCTGATTATTATCAATGTTGAAAACAGTTGTGCTGCTCATTACTTTTGTGGAAACTGTGATACATTTTATTTTTCAGGATTCACAGATGAATAGAAAGTTCAAAAGAACAGCATTTAGTTAAAATAGAAATCTTTTGTACCATTATAAATGTCTCTTCTGTCGACTTTTAATCAATTTAATGCGTCCTTGCTGGACAAAATTTTAATTTCTTTTGGAATGCCTGTGAAACTAAATGTGAATGTGAAACTAAATCAGTGTCTATTCATCCTATAGAATAATGTAAAGTTCATTAAATCACCTCTGAGATTTAACATGAACTTCTATGTGCACATCAGGGCGGATGATGCCGACATCATTCATGTGATGGTCAGAAATATCCATTACTGAAACTGCTGTTGACTGAAAAACACACAACACACAGTCTGACAACAAAGAACAATCTACACAACGCCAAATTCAAATGTGATGTAACCAGGTGACATAAACAAAATCACAGATCTGACCCTGGAGCACGAAAACAGTCATAAGCAGCACAGGTATATTTCTGGCAATAGCCAACAATACATTGTATGGGTCATAAATCATTAGGATATTAAGTAAAGATCATGTTCCATGAAGATAGTTTGTAAATTTCCTGCCGTAAATATATCAAAACTTAATTTTTGATTAGTAATATGCATTGGTAAGAACTTCATTTAGACAACTTTAAAGGTGATTTTCTCAATATTTTGATTTTTTTGCACCCTCAGATTCCAGATT
Organism: Spinibarbus caldwelli; assembly: GCA_039654775.1. Taxonomy (NCBI): domain Eukaryota; kingdom Metazoa; phylum Chordata; class Actinopteri; order Cypriniformes; family Cyprinidae; genus Spinibarbus; species Spinibarbus caldwelli. The sequence goes on along the minus strand of CM077227.1, from coordinate 34,055,742 downwards.
TTCAAATCTTATAACTTATGTCTTATCCTACAACATCATTAGGAAAGCTATATATCCTATACATCAATGGAAAGCTTAGTTATTCAGCTTTCAGATGATGTATAAATCTCAAAAAAGTGACTCTTATGAGTGGTTTTGTTGTGGTGCAGGGTCATATTTATAAATAAACCCTTTGGTAACCTCGCAGAAACTAGCAAACACTGAGCTCACTGAGCTTTGACACGCAGCCTTTATTGTCGTAAACATCACGCAGGATCTCGCGAATCAAATAACGAACGGAAAAATGGTTTTCTGATTTCTTGGGTCTACTGATGTTTGTTTTGTTAACGGTCATGTTTATTAACAGATAAAGTAAATGAAGAAGTAAACACACTCACCTCACAACAGCGACAGACAAACTCCAATTTACCGCGCTCGCGCTGACGTCAGCCTGCCCCGGAAACGACACCGCCTGAAACCGGAAGTTAACCGGAGCTGCTAATGTTGTTGTCGCTGTTGTGTCGAAGCAGGGCAGCGAGACAGAAATACGCGAATTCTACAAGATTAGACCTGATTTTTCCACTTAAATAAAGGCAGAAATGGGGAAGAAGCACAAGAAACACAGACCCGAGTGGAGAAAGGTTGAAGGAGGTAAAATGTTAGATATGCGTATGAAAATCGCTTTAATTCATTCATAAGTGTTCTGCAAGTCTGTGTATTATTCCTAATAGTCTATAAATACATGATATATCTGTTTTTATTCGTACAAAAACACACAAATAATACATTTCAATTCGTGATTATTTCTTTTGGGCGATGTCTAATTCATGGGGATTTTCATTTTTAGATTCTAAGCACCTCCATCCTAAAATATTTGCATGTTTAAAGACCCAATTTATATTGTGAGGTTGTAATATTATAGATGTGTAGAATATTTTTGGGAAAATGGTTAGTTTCCATTCCATTACTACGTTTAGTTTTATTTACTCTCTGTACTGTACTGTTAAATGTATCATTTATTTACTTAAATACATTTTCTATTATTAACATTACATTTTCTGTTATTTTGCTAAAATGTTTTTTTAAAATCTTTTTTTTTATTATTTATTTAGTTTTAGTCTTATTTCTATTATTTATCTAGTTAAAAGAATTTTGGCTTATTTATTATTTTAATAAAATGTTTTATTTAATAATGGTTCATTTGATAATAATGGTTTATTTATTATTTTAATAAAATGTTTTATTTAGTTAGGTTATGATGTTTTTTAATTAAATAAATTATTTATATTTATTATATTCTTATTTGTTATTGTTTTATTTTTTTATTTTATTTTATTTTTTTACATTTGTTACCCTATCCCCGTACCCTATTTTGAAAACCCCTGGTATAAACGATTAACGTAAAGGAAATACACAGGGTTTTTATTGCTGTAGTTAGTTTGACAGGACTATCAGGAGGTATTTTGTTGTATTTACACTGGATAGTGGGTTTGATCTTGTGATGCTCCTTGTAGAAGTGACATCAGAGCACATCTCCTAATGTCATTAAATCTGTTCATGTACAAAAAAAAAAAAAAAATCTTCAATTTCGAACTGACTCTTGATGGCTTCATGTGTCGTTTTTCAGACTACGAGGACAAACCCCTGGATAAACCCCTGAAGCTGGTGCTGAAGGTGGGCGGCAGTGAAGTGACCGAGCTCTCCGGATCCGGACACGACTCTAGTTACTATGACGACCGCTCTGACCACGAGTGGGAGCGGCACAAAGAGAAGAAGAAGAAGAAGAAGAAGAAATCAGAGAAGGAGAAGGAGAAGTATGCAGATGATGAGGAGAGGAGGAGGAGGAAGGTGAGTGAGAGATCAGCTCTTAAACACTCATATTTAGACATGACTGATTCCTCAAATCGTGTAGTCCATATTGTGCACAGTATGAGAATATTCAACATGCATATTCATCATATCGGATGAGCTAATACTTCTGCCAAAATGTGCAGCGTACAAGGCTGCATGGAATACTGTATCACACAATGCAATGCTTTTGACCTTTCCTGTGTGATGAGTGAACCGGAAGTGATATTTCAGGCTTTTTCTTCGCAAAATTTAAGACTTTTTTTTTTTCACACAAAATCGGATTCAAAATGCAAACTAAAGTAACTAATTTCAAGAGAATAATTGAACGTTACTTGATGAATTAAACATGCAATATAAATCTGAAATAAAATAAAAAATACAAAGTATATAGACAAAAAACAACAAAAGGACACAACAAAATTGCCAAAACTTTAACAAACATTATACTGAAAATGGAACATCTAAAAACAAATGCTGATTCAAACTATTAATAAAACTGTAATAATATTTAATGTTATGAAAATAACACCGGTTCCACCAGGCATGTAATAGTTAACTAAAACTAAAGCCATAAAAAAAACATTTTTGTTACTTTTAATAAACTTCAACAATAACTAAAATAAAATTGAAACATAAATAAAACTTCTTTTTTTTATTTCAGCTAGTTGCCAAAACAACATTTATCTTTGTAAGTTTAGTTTAACTTAATGCACTAAAATAACTAAAACTGAAATAAATATTAATTTAAAAAAAATACATGACACATTTTATTAAAAAAAAAACAACTAAAAATGACAAAACACAACAAAATTACTAAAACTTTACTTTAAAACTTTAAAACTGGAAAATGCAAAAGTAAAAAATAATTCAAAATATATTTAAAAAAAAAATTATAATAGTGTCTCAATGATACTAAAATAACACTAGCTTGCAAAGGCAAAAACCACTCACATTTCTTTTTTAAATCTAGTTACTTACCTTTCATCTTACAAATGCTGTATGTATTTGATCCAGGAGGAGAAAAAGAAAAAGCGTGAGAGAGAGCAGTCAGAAAACGCTGCCAGTGCACCAGTGGAGCCGTTCACGCTGCCGAAGCCCGTGGAGGTAAAGCCATCGAAAGCCTGCGTTATGATGATAATGATCCAGAGGATAATTAGTTAGTTCAGTGCTGTTGCTAAAGGAACGTTGTGCCTCAGGTGCTTCCGGAGGAGAAGAAGCGGAAGCGGGACAAATATGAATCGGAATCAGAAGCAGATGAATTTCATCCTGGAGTGAAAGTAGAAGTGGAGCAGCAGGCGGATCGGCCCATACGAGCCTGTCGAACTCAACAAGGTACAACTATATACCAAACTTTATGAAAATGATAAGGGCCTGCCTATTAATTAACATTAGTCAATGAGCAATACAGTTTTTTTTAAGTATTTATTTGTTAACACTAGCTAATAAAAATCAACTGCTCATTGTTAGTTCATGTACATTTATATTAACAGATACAACGTTTAATTTTAATAATGTATTAAAAAATGTTAACATTAACTGAGATTTATAAATGCTTTAGAAGAAATTTTCATTATTAATTCATGTTAACTAATGCAGTTAACAAATGGAAATTTAAATCGTTAAATGATGAATATTGAGTTATGATCGTACAAGTATTTTTTGCCTCCATTTTGAACAAAGCATACTAAAATTGACACTTACACCAGTTTTCACTTACTTAAATTCAAATTAATAGGTAACACTTTACAATAAGGTCCAGTTAGTTCATATTAATTAATGCATTAACTTACAAGTACTTACAGTATTTATTATCCTTGTTACCATTAAATACAGTTATTAAAACACGACTGTTCATTGTTAGTTCATGTACATTAAATAACATTAACAGATGTTTGATTTTAATAATGTACTAGTAAATGTCAAAATTAAAATGAACTAAGATCGATAAATGCTTTAGAAATATTTTTCATTATTCGTTCGTTTTAACGAACGCAGTCAACTAATAAATAAAAAATAAAACCGTATTGTAGTGTTGTAAAATCTACTCTTTCAGCAGTTTCCAATTTCTTCAATTCAAATCAATTTTACAATTCTGCAGCTTCAGTTTCAAACTCATGAATAAAACAGCTGTTTAAAAGACATTCTCAGTTCAGTTCTGAATGATGCACAACCCTGGTGTCCATCAAAACAAATCACAAATGACTTGCAAGTAATTTTTGATTTTTTTTTTTTTAAATGTTTGTCCTTTTGTTTTTTCCCTAGAAAACGAATCCACCCCTCGCCAGCAGCTCTTGGAGCATTTCTTGCGTTTGCTTCAGAGGTGAGCCTCTGAAAAAGCAGATGGCATTGTAATTCTAATCTTTCCTCATATCTGCATTATATAAGCACAGTCTTTCTGTCTCAACAGGAAAGATCCACACGGATTCTTCGCCTTCCCGGTGACAGACGCCATTGCACCAGGATACTCCATGATAATCAAACATCCCATGGACTTTAGCACAATGAAGGACAAAATCGATGCAAACGAATACAAAACTATCACAGAATTCAAGGTATGCAAGTGTCCTGCTCTTTTGATCTTCATTTGTCTTCATTTTAGGCTTTACTAAAGAGACTTTTAACTATTAAAGTGTAACTGATTTGGATCTGATGTGTGACTCTCCAGGCAGACTTCAAGCTGATGTGTGATAACGCCATGGTTTATAACCGACCGGAGACCGTTTACTACAAGGCCGCCAAGAAACTTCTCCACACAGGATTCAAAATGATGAGCAAAGTAACATTTTTAATGCAGTTTGGTTTTGGTTATTTTCTGCCTTGTTCATCATCCAGTTCGTCCGTGCCATCATTCCCATTCCATTCGGATGCGTGTGGTTATAGTAATCTAAATACTTGGGTAAAACTTAGTGTGATTTATATGCAGTGGGGTACAGGGTTATTATAGTTAACTAAAACTAAAAGCATAAAAAAAATAACTAAACTAAATAAACTAAAGCTAATAAATAAATTAAATAAATAAATAAATAATAGCAATGACAAAAACACAACAAAATTACTAAACTTTTACTAAAATTAAAGTTAAAACAGAAAATATAAAAAAATAAAATCTGATTCTGAATATATTCAAAAACTACGAAACTAGTAAAAATGCTTCTTTTTGTGTGCTTTTTAAATTAAGTACAATATTTTCCATAAATTCTATGATCAGGATAACAGTCAATATGATTTGGGGGAACGTTACAAAGAGCATTTTTTGTTCGCAAATGGAAGCTGACTTTCAGGATTCCCACCATCTGAAATATTAGGGAATTTTAAAGTTGTGATTGCAAAGCCTGGAACTTTCATAGACAAAATTAATAAAATTTATTTTAATAAAAATTCATTTAAAAATCTTAAAAAAAAATTGGTGGAAAAGTCTATTAAATATATTAAAGTTATTACTGAATATAAAATACAGTGTATTATATCCTATGTAGTTGCAAAAAATAATATTATATTATATTCTGTACATTAATATATAATTTTAGATGATACATAAAAGTATCGATGTTCTTTGTGACCTAGAAATAGTAAAGCAGAATTTATTATTTCTTCCTAATTTAATAATTTTCCAAAATCCTAATCCTCTCATTGTTATTTTGTTGCATTAGAGAGATGTGGCATGATCAATTTTTCTCGAGTGCTCTGTGGATTCAGAGACGAGTATTTCCACCATCCAATCACTTTCTTAATTTCAGTCCATCCCGTGTTGGATGTCCCGCGTCTCCCATCCTCATGGCAAACCTAAGAGCTCCCGCAGGAGGAGTAAATGGGTGCTGTGTTGCTCTATTTGTGCTCTGTTCACAGGAGCGGCTGTTAGCTTTGAAGCGCAGCATGTCGTTTATGCAGGACATGGATTTCTCTCAGCAGGCTGCCATTTTGGGAGATGACGACATCACGCCTGAGGAACCGGTGACGGAGATCCTGCCCATCCACACGGAGTACCCCAAGAAGTCCAAAAAGCAGCCTGTAAAAGAGCCTATCATCAGGTAAAGCGATGATCTGCAGTGCTTTTGAATGTTTCTGGTGTTTGTGAGTGTGTGATTGAGCAGATGTGTTGCTCGTCTAGTGATCTGTATGAGCTGGAGGGCAACGCCTGCAGTGCGACGGACAGCACGGCGGAGGAGCATGTGTTGGCGCTGGTGGAGCACGCCGCGGATGAAGCACGGGATCGAATCAACCGCTTCATGCCAAACTCTAAGGTGCAGCCGAGCTATAACCTCATGTTTCTTACACTCACAAAGTTTTACACGTGTTGAAAATCGGGGTACAACGGACCATGCAATTTGCCAAAAATTATGGAAGCATAAGGGTATCAATATTCATTTTAAAATGTAATATGCGAAATATTACATTAATATTAATATTTCCCGTACATATGTTCAATGTTTAGTGCAAAATGAAATTAAATTTAAAATGAAATTATATAATTTACATAATATGGAAGCATCTGAGTAGCAATATTCATTTTGAAATGTAATATGCGAAATGGAAATGCAGTTTGTAAAATGGCAAGGATTTTCTGTATTTAAATTTATATTTTCCTGTACATGTTCAATGTTTAGTGCAAAATGATAATTGAATTCAATTTAAAATGAAATTATATAATTTACATCAGAGGTCCCCAACCACCGGGTCGCGACCCACTACCGGGCCGTGGAAGAATTGCTACCGGGTCGCAAGAATGTTCTGGGGAAAATGTGTATAGATATGACAATGACACTCTGTTATTTATTGTATGCGATTGATATAGAGTGGCAATTTGACGATTTCATGTTATATAAGTAAATGAAAGATTGCTCTGATCTGTCACATATTAGGGGTTAAACAGATCGCAGTTTATCCGTGATACGGACGAGACCCTACTGTTCAGCACGCACGTGATTTGCAGATTAATTTGCCAATTTACACGTTCAAGCAATTTTAAACCACAAAAAGAAGAAACGAAAGAGAGCTCAATTCGTTACTCACGCGCTGTTCTCGCAGACAATCAAAGAGCGCACAAGTAAAAGAGACGTGTTTCAGACAGCGCGGAAATACCGATGCCTATACATACACATAAAATTAGCCTGTTAAAAACCCTTCACGGCATTCTGTGCTTTGAATATTTTTTTTCTTGCTTATCCGAAAAAATAATCCAATATGTGACTCAAAAAACCACAATATAATGCGTTTAACCACTATATAATGCTATTATAATACTAATATTGTATTAACATTGCCATTTTACATATTGCATTTCCATTTTGCATATTACATTTCAAAATGAATATTGCTACCCATATGCTTCTATAAAAAATCAACACAACACAAAAAGCAAAAGAGACATGTACAAGCAGAAAACATCTATTGCGGTTTGTCAGATACTAAAAAATATATTAAATATGAAAAATGATGAACTCCTGTTGTGTATTTAAAAAATAAATAAATAAAAGTTCCTCCCTTTCTGTTATAGGTCAATTCGACTCACGGATTTTTATGTTCAAAATGAGCTTGACTTAAATGACATCTGAGACCACTAGTGAAAACGCTTCTTATTTGTGTGCTTTTGTTTATTTAAATAAAACACCTTTCGTTACAAATGATATGATCAGGATTAAAGTCAACATGATTCAAAGACATTCCAAAGAGCATCTTTTGTTCATGAATGGAAGCAAGAACATCTAACCTTTTTAGAACTCCCTTTGTCAGAAATATCATGGAATTTAAAAATTGTGATTTCAAAGCCTGGAAAATTGATTAACATATAATCAAATCTTTAAAACTGATATAAATATCTATTGAATATGTTAAAATTATAATGTAATGTGTAATAATGTATTTTAAGATAATGTTGCATTGAATAAATCTTGCCCTTCCATGACCTAGAAATATTAAAAAAGCAGAATCTTAAATATTTCTTCATCATTTTCCTAATTTTATTATTATTTTCTTAACTCTTATAACTGTTTATTTTTCAAGATTAAATTGAGTGTGGGTCAAACTGAAGATTAAAATGAATAATTTATATAATTTCCTTATGCTTTCAGCTTTTAATAAGATAATATTCTCAGTTTAAATACAATTTAAATTAAATATTCAATAAGCAATCAGCAGATTCTGTCTGGTCTGTACTATTTGTTGTTCTCTCGACCACATCAGGAGTTGTGTAATGTGGTAGACTGGTTGTAGAAACAATGTTTATTGCAATATTACCATAGTTTATTACCCCTAACCAGAACATTTGTTTTATTTTGCATGTAGATTGGGTATCTTAAAAAGGACTCCGAAGGTTCCCTCATCTACACTGTTGTAAATCAAGATCCTGAAGCAGAAGGTATGAGCATCACTCTGTTTCAGTGTCTACTACTTTATATAGCGGACTATATATGTGTATAAAAATAGCTGAACCGGTAAACAATGAAATGGTAATAATTGTGCATAATTGTGATTATGCACAGTGTTTAGAAAATTAACCCTGTAAAGTCTGACAAATGAAATAATTATCAGAAAAAAACTTTTTCTTTTAGTTGAAACAGTTTAATGAACTGTTAGACAAAATATATATATTAAAAAAAGTTTGTATGTGTGTTTTTTGTTGAGTATCATATTTGATCCATCAGGCTTTTATGGCTCATGTAGTATGATATAGTGACAATACAGAGGAAAAACAGCTCAGTTTTGTTTTTTGTTTTTTTTTAAAAAAAAAACAAAAACAAGCTAAGCAAAAATGTGGTCCAGAAAATCATAAAAATATGATGCTTGTAATGTGAATCAATGAGATCTTTATAACAGTATAGCAGATGCTTGTATAAAATGATATAATTATCAGTCGTCACTCTATATCTCCAATGATGTGTCTTAGTTAGATGACATTTAAATGATCCAAACATATAATGCAATTCAATCCAATGATGATTGAGAGATGAAGAAATAAACGCTCCTCAAAAGCCTGATGATCAGATTTGATACATTTGAACATAATTTTTATTTAAAAAAAAAAATGATACAATAGACTTAAAAACGTCACTTTATGTCAGAAAGGTTGCTGACTTTGTTGTAGAAAGTTTATGCAGAGCAATAATATCATGTGTCTGAAGAATATATTGATTATTGTTTACAGAGGAAGAGACTCATCCTATAGATTTGAGCACTTTGGCAAATAAGCTCATACCTGGACTGACGTCGCTGGGTTTTAAAGACGACAGGAGACACAAAGGTAACATTTTCAAACATTTATATTATTTGTAGGTTTGGGAATCACATTATTGTCTCTAAAATGCTAGAAGAGTCAGTAATTAAATCATGAAGTAATATCAGAAATCACAACAAGAATCTGTGCTCTTTTTTTGCATGTGTCTGCCATTGCAAAGAAATTCTCTCCAACGAATTTGTCCTGTTGTTTTGTTTCAGTGACGTTCTTGAGCAGCGCGTACAACACTCAGACCCTTCAGAACAACTCTGTTTATCCTGACCTGCTTCCAGAGGAGATGGACATGCTGTACTCGGCTTATGGAGACGAGACCGGGGTCCAGTGCGCTCTCAGGTGTTTAGATCAGACCCGTGTATCAGCATTATTACACTGTTGCACTGGACTCTGTTGTTTGATGGGATTTTCTGTGTGTGTGCTTCAGTCTGCAGGAGTTTGTCAAGGGTTGTGGGAGTTTTACCAAAAGGCTTGTGGATGATTTGCTAAATAAAATGACGGCTGGCGATCATTCGAAAGCCATCATCCAAATCCGACAGGTATTCAAATAAACAAAAATGTGTCTTTTGACCTGCTACTTTATGCTTTTTAAACATTCTTAGGGTTTTGTGATCATTGACTATCAGCAACACACTTCTCTTCTGTTATTTTGTTTTTGAAAGAAATTTCTATTTTTATTCAGCAAGGATTCTTTAAATTGATCAAAAGTGTCCGTAAAGACATTTATAATGTTACAAAAGATTTCTATTTCAAATAAATGCTGTTCTTTTGACCTTTCCTATTCGTCAAAGAATCCTGAAAAATAAAATGTAGCATGTTTTCCACAAAAATATTGTGCAGCACAACTGTTGTCAACATTGATAATAATCAGAAATGTTTCTTGAGCAGTAAATCAGCATCTCAGAATGGTTTCTGAAGGATCATGTGACACTGAAGACTGGAGTAATGATGCTGAAAATTCTGCTTTGATCACAGGAATAAATAATATTTTTTGATATATTCACATTGTAAGCAGTTATTTTAAATTGTAATAATATTTCACAGTTTTACTGTATTTTTGATCAAATAAATGCTGCCTTGGTGAGCAGAAAAGACTTCTTTCAAAAACATTAAAAAATCTGACCCACCCCAAACTTTTAAACAATAGTGTGAAATATTATATTATATACTGTAAATGAATATATAATAAGTGTTTTTGTATTTCAGAAAAGAAACTTGCCGATTGATGACACTAAATCTAGTTTATGTGACATGCCGGTAAGAATTCTATTTATTATCTTTCATGCTGTAAGTTTCAAACCTCTTAAAGTAGCATTTTAAAGACATTTTCCTGATTTTTCTACAGGGAACAGATGGAAGTAGCATAGAATCTAGTTCAGTGCTGGATTTCATGTCCATGAAGAGCTACCCAGACATGTCTCTAGATTTGCTCAACACATTAGGTGAGTCATATATCACACATCAGAACTTCCAGGCTGTGCAGGTCTTTGCTTGTCTGATGCTCTAGCTGATCTTTGGTGTTTTTTTGATCTGCAGGTAAATGTGTGAAGAAGGAGCCGGAGCATGAAGACGGTCATCAGCACTTTGACGATGCAGCCAAACTCCTGCAGGAGTTCCAGGACGCAGCGGTGGACAGAGTCGGATCCCGACCGTCCTCCAATCTCTCGTCCCTGTCAAACACTTCAGAGCGGGATCAGCACCATTTAGGTACTGAAGCATATTTAGAATTTATGCATCACAGGCATTCATTTTTTGGGGGGTGATAATTTTGTGCAAAACCTGACAAGACCAGTTAGACAAGTCAGTTGTATGAAATAATAGTCAGAAAAATCTTTTTATGGAACAGTTAATTCAACTTGTAGACAAAATATTTTTTAAAAATCCCAAATGTTTGCATGCGTGTTCTTTTGTTGAGTATCATATTTGATCCATCAGGCTTTTATGGCTCATTTATGAGAAAAGAGGAAAAAAACAGCTCAATTAAATTCAGAGGCCCAAACTGAGAAAAAATATGCAATTTGCTGCAGATGTTGATATTTATATGATGAAATTCGGATGCTTGTAATGTAAATCATTGAGATCTTTATAACAGTACAGCAGATATTGACATAAAATGATCTAAATATCAGTGGTCACTCTATATCTCCAATAATATGCCTTAGTAAGATCCAATGCTGACTGAGAGATGAAGAAATAAACGCTCCTCAGAAGATGTGAGATGAAGATCATTCCTCCGCTGAGGAACAGTGAAAGTAAAGCTTCTGGAAACAAACACTCCTCAAAAGATCCTGATGATCAGATTTGAGATGCATTGGTTTCTCTAAAAAATGATTGATGGAGAATCAAGTAAAGCCGAGCTGCTTCAGTCCAGTAAGTGTTCATCTGGAAATATTGCTGAAGTTATTCTGACGTTTACTTGATAAAAATCTGATTTGACAGCAAAAAGACATGTGAAACCGCAGCTGGAGCTGGACGTTTGTACAATTACACTAAAAGAGCTTTTACTGGATAAAAACTCCATCAATCAGACAACAGACAGCATGCAGGAGATTGTTTGACTTTTACGCCTCTGCATATCAAATATGATACAGTAGCGTTATAGGGTTAAAAGAAGTCTTAATATTCCGTATATTAACCTCGTTTGTTTGCTCACTGTGATCAGGAAGTTCACCTCATCTGGGTGTTGGAGATCAGACAGAGATGGTTCAGGACCCGTATGAGTTTCTTCAGTCTCCAGAGCCTGGATCCACTGCTAACAGCTGATGTGACACGCTGTAATTATGTGCTGTTCTAAAGGACTGTAAGCTTCTACAGATTCACTGCATCACGTGCTTGTTTTTAAATAAAAGCTCTGTGTCTGATTCCCTTTTTATATGGTTGTTAAAAGCTGTTTTTTCCCCTGACCACAGCTTTGATCTGCAGCAGTGCTTTACCTTAAACTCACATTAATGTGTAGGTTTGCTTCTCTTTTTTACCTCGTGAACTTTAGGAAGTAGCACTTCACATCCTCAAAACCCTTTGTCCAGATATCACTGTGGTTCTCAAATGGTTTTGCTTCAGGAGTCATTTTACAAGCAGCAACCCAACAAAGTGACAGAATTGCTTAGTGCACAAACTAAAAACAAAAATGCCAAACATTAAGTTTGCACAGAGAAAGAAAATGAAAGAATAAATATCTAAAGTCTTTACTTAATGCAGGAGTGATGTGACACAAATTATTTAAAATTCGTAATGTTCACTTCATTGTGATGTGATAAAAGGCAAGTTTATTTTTGTAGCACATTTCATACACAATGGTAATTCAAAAAATTCATAACAGATGCATAAGGAAAAAATATTAAATGCAAATTTATTTAAAATGTTAAAAAAGTAAAGAAAAAATGTTACATTGTTATGCAGCGTGCGTATTCATTAAATGCACAGCTAAAAGCAAATTAAAAATTGGGAGTGTAGTATTTCATGCATTAAATTAAGATATGAAAATGTTCTGCATATTTGCCTGCAGTGTAAAACTCTTAAAATGTGCTGAACTCTCACATGCATTCATAGAGAGCTCTCATTTGAATTTGGCTTTGCATGTCCTAGTGGTCACTAGGTAACAGTTAAAATCTTCCACCCCTGACAACTTCCATGTTCTGTAGTTTTATTGCATTCACATTGTTTGAACTTTTCCGCATCAAATTACAGTCAAACAATGGTTCACACTTTTTAGAATTTTTAAATCCACTTTCATGATTGAGTTTCCTCTTAAATGTTTTCATTTTTTTTTTGCGTTGTTTCGTTGTTCTTTATCTGCGCTTTAAAAAAAAATAGTGTAATGGTCAAATGAAGTGTGAAAAAGCGCGTTCACATTTCAGTTTCCACTGAAGACGCGCTGAGTCGCATATTTATTCCGTTTAATATTCATAAACTGTTTGACGCCAAGTGCAGCGTGATTATCTAATATTCATGAGCTGCCGCTCGCCATTGGAAGGCTCATGAGCGTGACGTACGCATGACCTAATTAATATTCAACAGCTACGCTTTCGCCGTAGTGGTGTGTGTTTTATCCGGCTGAGGTCAGATGCGCTTCTGCCGTGGGAAGATATTTTATCCTATTTATTGGCGAATAATTAATATTTTAAGGATTTGATATGGTACGTGAGATATGTTAGCGTTAAAATAGGATATTAAGACTGGATAATGGCTTTGAAAACGACTCTTCTGCTGTACAGTGGACTGTGAAGGAGATGATGAAGAAATCAATGGATCAGCAAACTGTATCCAAGAGATCCATATGATCAACAGCAGATGTTTTTCCTGAGAAAACTGCGGGAAGCTGTTCAATGACGAATGTAAGTGGCTTTGGATTCATGCTTGTGTGGAAAATGGATTGATTTTTATTATATTTGTAAACATTGTATTATATATGGTGTTATTAAAAGTTAAATAAAGTAGCAGCGGTTTTATTCTGTGTAAAAAAGGTAATAGTTAACGTTGTTATTCATAACACAAGAGTTCCTGGTGCGTTGGTTTTGTGTAAGTTACTCATTATTAGACTGTTTTCACTAATGTTTGAGTCCCTCAGAGCTTCTTCGGGTTGCATTTATGATGATGACATTTGCTAGGCAACACAATAATTCTGTTCGTGTTCAGCAGAAGCTCAGCAGGACTCCACTCTTTACAAAGACAACATGTTGACTTTTGAAGCTTGAAGACAGAACCAGGGAAATCTGAGGATTATTTAGGGTTTATAAAAGTTTTAAAAATCTGGGCTTTTTGGAAAATGTGGTTGCTAGGGTGTTGCAAAAAGTGTTGTTTTAATTCAGTATTTATTCATAGTATTTATTCATATTTGGAGCTTTTATTTTCATGTTTTGTTTTAATTTTATAGTTTTAGTTATTTCGTTATATGCTGAATATTCTTGTTAGTTAGGTCAAAAAAATGTATTAATTATTTTTTGGCGTTTTTGCTTTTATTATGATAGGACAGTGTAGAGCTGACGGGAAGTGCGAGAGAGATGGGGGCGGGGTTCGAACTCGGGACATTCTTATTAGTTTTTTTTTTTTTTTTTTTTATATATTTCTATTTAAAGCTGCAGTCCGTAACTTTTACCTCTTTGTCACCCTCTATGTTTGAAAACCTGGAATTGCAGTTTCTTGCGGAATGATCTTCCGTGCGCGGGGTTGTGATCCGGTGCTCCGGCACGGCTCCAGCGCGGATGAATCTAATGTTTTGAGGTGAATGTGTAGTTGTCAGTCACTGCACCGGTGTGGATATTTACTGCCTATGTCTTGGAATATATGACCCAAATCAGAATTTTCACCGTAATTTGCCATCTTAACAAGTAAGTAACAAGTCTGCCACGTTTGTTCTGCCCAACTGAGGAAAAAAAAGCATTACAATGAATTGCGCTACCAACAGTGATTAAATCTAAAGATCAGTTAGCTCATATCACATCTAACTGTGCAAAGTATTATTATTATACTTTGTTCTCAAATTATTAATGTTAACAACATCAGCATTGCGTGACTATGAGTATAGTATTAGCGTGTAGATTTCAATTTCTGTACAGTCTAATATCTAATTGTCATACCATTCAAATTTTATATTAAGAAATTCTTTTAATCCAAAAAGCAAATTAATCTTCCTTCAAACTGGTTCTATTTAAAATACAAAAACTTGTGTAATCCCACGTTGGCTATCTGTCATCAGAACCACATTTAAAACTGGAATATAAATTAGTTTCATTCACATGTGTTTCACTCAGATTAGAAAACATTATTATAAGCTAACTGTTGTGAATCGGGCTAAAGTAAGGCGATAGTTTTGAACACTGGCTGGTTATATACTTGCTCAAATATTGATTTCGGATCATTTTTAACCAAAAAAAAAAGTTACGGACTGCAGCTTTAACTTTAATTTTTATTTATTTCAATTTTAGTAATTTTAGTACTTCAACTTAAAGCTGCAGTCCGTAACTTTTTTTTGGTTAAAAATGATCCGAAATCAATCTGGGCTTCAGATTTGGGTCATATATTCCCAGACATAGGCAGTAAATATCCACACCGGTGCAGTGACTGACAACTACACATTCACCTCAAAACATTAGATTCATCCGCGCTGGAGCCGTGCCGGAGCACCGGATCACAACCCCGCGCACGGAAGATAACTCCGCAAGAAACTGCAATTCCAGGTTTTCAAACACAGAGGGCGACAAAGAGGTAAAAGTTACGGACTGCAGCTTTAAATATATTAATTTCAGTTTGTTATCAAGGCAGTTTTTGAATATTTTTATTTTAGTTCAGTTACTGAAAATAATTGTAAATGTTTTTAGTTGTAGTTAAATATAAAAACACTGGATGCAAATCGTTGCTAAGGTGTTCTAGTTGGCTGAGTGATTGATAAGGTGGTTCCTAGGCAGTTACTGATGCGTAGTATTGTTTTAGTGAATATTTTTGTGTTGGTAAGTCAGATGGCATTTCTAGATAAATTATCACCCTTTTTTAACTATAATGTAAATATATATATATATATATATATATATATATATAAAAATAATACAAACTACACTTAAAGCAGTTTCATTCAATTTCAATGTTATTTTATACCATTCTAGTGTTTATTAATATTTTGAATTAGCTTTTATTTTTATATTTTCAGTTTTCAGTATATAATACAATATAATATAATTAAACACTACTTGCAAGTTGTTGCTAAGGTGTTCTTGTTGGCCGAGTGATGTTGATGCTGGTTGAGAAGGTGTGTTGCTAAGTGGTTTCTAGGCAGTTGCTAATGTGTTTTAATGTTGCTAGGCAATAGCTAGATAGATACATAGACAGACAGACATTGGATGGATAGAATTAAATTAAATAATAGGATAAATTGGATTTTATAAGATAGGCAGAATGCTTTACAGTGTAAAAATTATTTTTCGAAAGATGGAATAGGCCTACTAAGAGAAGATAAAACAGAAAATACTATTTCAGTCTTTCTACTTTAGAATTTCTCACTTAATTCAATGTGTTACTTGCCTTTTCTTTGTAATTCTTTGTGAAATTCACTAGTTGTTTGTTTCAAAGTAAATCCTAGCATAGGAGTTGCGTTTAGAGGTTTTGGTCTCAGGTTGAGGATTTTAGAGAGCAACTGTAACTCAAGGTCAGTAGGGTACTGACAGTAGCAGCTTTGTCAAGCCAACATGATGATGTCAGGCAGAGTCTTTTAAAATGTTTCATTGTTCTGGTTGAAGAGACTCGAAGCACAATGATTTAGCCTTTCATGCATAGATTACAGAACAGGTCTGTTTTGTTTTTTTTTGTTTTTTTTACATTTTTCAAATGTAACTCTGGAGCACAAAAGCAGTCATAAGTAGCACAGGTATATTTGTAGCAATAGCCAACAATACATTGTATGGGTCAAAATGATAGATTTTTCTTTTATGCCAAAAATCATTAGGATATTAAGTAAAGATCATGTTACATGAAGATATTTTGTAAATTTCCTATTGTAAATATATCAAAACTTAATTTTTTATTGGTAATATGCATTGCTAAGAACTTCATTTGGACAACTTTAAAGGTGATTTTCTCAATATTTTGTTTTTTTTGCACCCTCAGATTCCAGATTTTCAAATAGTTGTATCTCAGCCAAATATTGTCTGATCCTAACAAACCATACATTAAATTCAATTCAATTCAAGTTTATTTGTATAGCGCTTTTCACGATGTAAATCGTTGCAAAGCAGCTTTAAAGAAAATTGAAGTTTATATTTAGTAATAGCTTATCAGTGGTGACTATTTCAAGAAATGTACAGTAAAAATTAAGCAGTTAGTTAATGTCATGTAGTCAAACAGAGGGAGAACACTATTAACAGCAATGATTATATGTTGCTATCAAACTTATAGCAAATATCAATGGAAAGCTTATTTATTCAGCTTTCAGATGATGCATAAGTCTCAATTTCAGAAAATTTACCCTTATGACTGGTTTTGTGGTCCAGGGTCACAAATGATCTAGCGGCATTGATGAAGAGTGTGTGTGTGTGTGTGTTTGCAGCTGAACTGCTTCGGGCGACACCGCAGACAGACGGCCCCGCAGAGCGCCGGCAGCAGAAATGAGCTGTTCGCTCCGCCGCTTCACTCCAGGATCAACGGCTGGTCTCTGCCTCTGCACAGCTTCCAGCTCCTCGCCTGGCTCGTCTACAGCTTCATGGCCATCGTCGGCTTCGGCATCTACGTGCCTCTTCTGCCGGCGCCGTGGAGCTTTGCAGCGTACGCCGTATCCTTTACAAACAATCCACAAAAACAGAAACGTTTCATGGTAGTGATTCTGATCACAAAACATACTGTACACTGTAAAACATCACGTGGTTATGGTGTCGAATTTTTTTCCATTTCTTTAACTCTTCAAAATAATTTAACCAGTGTCAACATTATTTTTTCAACTAGAGAAGATTTTAAAAAACGAGTTGAAATGACAGCCAAGGCAGAAAACTGACTTTTTATGTTGAATTATCTTATTTTTATAGAGTACTGCCATTGTTTACATTCAGTTCTGCCATAAAAATCTGATTATACTAAGCAGAAGTGTGTATAACATTTTATTTTTATTTTATTATTTTTGCATAACATTGCATTGCCAAAATAATGAGGGCAACCAGTATTATTTATATGCTATTGTAGTATTTATTAATAGTTTGAATTATCTTTTATTTTTTATATATTTTTGGTTGTACCCATATATATTTTTGGACTGTACCCATATGTACAATGACTTGGACATATTGGTACAGTCATTTTATACACCTTAAAAAACGTTTGCAACAGATAGAAATACAATTTTTAAATGCATGAATTATGCTTTGTTGCCACAGTTTTGGAAGTGCCTTTTTCTGTTCTAAAGAAGGGGGTGTCCCAATACGTTTGTCCATATAGTGTATGTACAAGTCATTGGTGTTTGGTGATGAGTTTTTGGCTCAAGGTCTGCATTTAAAGTCACACCAGAGGTGTTCAGCTGCTTTCTGCAGACCAGTCAAGTTCTTCCACACTGACTCAATCCATCATTTCTTTTTTAACCTTGCCTTATACACAGAGGCATTGTCATGTTAGAATAGAAAAAGGTCCTGTCCAAACTGTTGCTATAAAGTTAGAAGCACACAATTCCCAAGAATATCATTATATGCTTAAACATTAAGATTTGTACTCATAGAAATTACTAAAGTAGTCAAACCTGTTCATTAGAAGGGGGTGACCCAATACTTTTGCCAATATAGTGTATTTTATATATAATATAATAATAACTACGCTTACAGCAGTTTAATTCCATTTCAGTGTTATTTTATGATTATTTATATACTATTTTAATGTCTTAATATTTTGAATGAACTTTTATTTTCATATTTATTCATTTTCATTTTAATTTTATTTTAAGTTTATATTTAGTTCTGCCATAAAAATCCAATTATACTAAGAAGAAATGTGTAATTGTTGCACCATATTGGACTGGCAAAATAATGAGGGCAACCAGTATTATTTATATATGATTGTAGTATTTATTTATTGTTTGAATTAGCTTTTATTTTAAGTTTTTTTGTTTATAATGTAATATAATATAATATAATTAGTGGTGTCAAATGAGTAATCGCATCCAAAATAAAAGTTTTGTTCACATAATATATGTGTGTGTACTGTGTGTATTTATTATGTATATATAAATACAAACACATGCATGTGTATATATAAGAAAAATGTTATGATTATATAATAACTATATTTATATATAATATAAATTATATGAATATAAATCTATACATCTAAATATTTTCAAAATATATACTGTGTGTGTGTGCTTTTATATATACATAATAAATATACACACTACACACATTATGTAAACAAAAACTTATTTTGGATGCGATTAATCGCAATTAATCATTTGACAGCACTAAATATAATATAATACAATACAATACAATAATACAACATTTTCATTCCATTTCAATTAATTTTTAGGATTATTTGTATACTATTGTAATATTTATTAATGAGTTTTTAAATGTTCAGTTTTAGTTTTAGTTTACAGCCAGTTCTGTCATCAAAATCAAATTATACTGAGCAGAAGTGTGTAATTTTTGCTCCACACTGCATTGCCAAAATAATGAGGGTTTCTCAAACACTTGGTCTGTGCAAACAGATGCAAAAAAACTGAATGTACAAAGATAATAAATAGACAATATTTCTGTTGCATGGTCTCGGCTGATTGCATGCAGACCCAAACATAGGCGAACATGATGAGTTTGTCCAATTCATGAACAAATGTGAATCAGTAAAAAAGACTGATGGTTTCTTCATTTGAGCAAACAGGCCTCCTCAGCGCCTCTTCAGAGAGCAGCGTGAGCTCAGTTACAGGCTGATGTCAGCAGCGTGTGTTTGTGCAGATAATTGGAGGATGCAGTCAGACAGACAGCTGAGAGCGAGTCGAATGAGCTGAGATCTGAATCAGTGTGGTGTTTGTTTGCGCTGTTGTTGAACCTTCACACTTCAGGTCTAGTCGATCGGCACGGCGTTTGTTCTGCATTTGGTGACTCACGTGGCGGCGGTGACGATCGACCCCGCGGATCTGAGCGTTCAGAGGAGGAAGGATTACTCCAGCCCCATGCCTGTGTTTGACAACACCAAACATCAGCACGTCATCGACAATCTGCACTGCACGCTGTGTGAGGTGGACGTGTATGTGCATCAGCTTATATTTACTCAAACCCTATAGAGAAAAAATAATATATAGATCAGAGTTGAGGAAAATTCGCTTTTATTTTTATTAGTGCTGTCAAATGATTAATCGCATCCAAAATAAAAGTTTTTGTTTACATAATATACACTGCCGTTCAAAAGTTTGGGATCAGTAAGATTTTTAATGTTTTTTAAGGGAGTGTCTTCTGCTCATCAAGGCTGTATTTATTTGATCAAAAATACAGAAAAAACAGTAATATTGTGAAATCTTATTGCAATTTCTAATATTGGTTTCCTATTTTAATATACTTTAAAATATAATTTATGTCTGTGATGCAGCGCTGAATTTTCAGCATCATTACTCCAGTCTTCAGTGTCACATGATCCTTCAGAAATCATTCTAATATGCTGATTTATTATGAGTGTTGAAACTGTTGTGCTGCTTAATATTGTTTTTTGGAACCTGTGATTTTCTTTGCTTCTTTGATGAATACAAAGTTAAAAAGAAGAGAATTTGTTCAAAAAAAGATATCTTTTCTAACAATATAAGTCTTTACTATGACATTTATTCATTTAACACATTCCTCCTGAATAAAAGTATTAATTTCTTAAAAAAAGAAAGATAAAAATTACTGACCCCAAACTTTTGAATAGCATTGTATATTGTAACACAAAATTTATTTTTTTAAATAAATGCTGTTCTTTTTAACTTTTTATTAATCAAAGAATCCTAAAAAAATATCACAGGTCCCCAAAAAATATGAAGCACAACGGTTTCCAACATTGATTATAAATCAGCATATTAGAATGATTTCTGAAGGATCATGTGACACTGAAGACTGGAGTAATGATGCTGAAAATTCAGCTTTGATCACAGAAATAAATTATATTTTAAAGTATATTAAAATAGAAAACTGTTATTTTAAATTGCAATAATATTTTACTAAATTTTTGTATTTTTGATCAAATAGATACAGCCTTGGTGAGCAGAAGAAACTTCTTTAAAAAAACATTAAAAATCTTACTGATCCCAAACGTTTGAGCAGCAGTGTATGTGTGTGTATTGCACACATTCAGTATACATGTATATATTTATATTCATATAATTTATATCATATATAAATATTTAATATATAGACGTAACATATTTTTCTTAAATATATACATGCATGTGTGTGTATTTATATATACATAATAAATATACACAGTACACACACAAACTTATTTTGGATGCGATTGATCGCGATTAATCATTTGACAGCACTAATTTTTGTATTTTCAGTTTTCAGTATATAATATAATCCAACAACAGCAAACTATAATATATAACATATAATATTTAATATAATAATATAACTATACAAACTACACTTACAGCAGTTTCTTTCATTTTCAGTGTTATTTTAGTATTATTTATATACTAATGTAGTATTTATGAACAATTTGAAGTAGCTTTTATTTTTGTTTTTAGTTTTCATTTTAATTTGTTTAAAACTTTAGCAATTTTGTTATGTGCTTTTGTCATTTATATTAGTTTTTCAATATATATTTCCATTTAACTTTATTTTTTTTTATATTTATTTTTAGTTTTAATCATTTTAGTGCTTCAGGTTAAACTTTTATTTTAGTTAGTTGCCAAGGCAACATTTCAATTTTTTTGCCGGTTTTTTAAGTTTAAGTTTTATTATCTAATGTATCTAATATTACCGAAGATTCATTCCATTTCAGTGTCTGATATTTTTATATACTATTGTAGTAATTATTAATATCATTTATTTTTATATTTTCAGTTTCCATTTTAATTTGCTTTAGTTTTAGCAATTTTATTATGGGCTGTTGTCATTTTTGTTAGGTTTTCTTTTGATATTTCTGTTTAGCTTCTGTTTAGTTTAATTTTTATTTCAGTTTTAATAATTTTAATGAGTCAACTTAAGCGTTTATTTCAGTCAGTAGACAAGACAGCATTTCTATGTTTTCTAAGCATTTGTCATCATATTTTTGCTGTATATTTTACTTTATTTCAGCTTTTTTTTAAATCAACAAAAACAATAGTTTTAGTTAACAATAACAATGTTCCATTTTAATTTTATTTTCTTAAATTGCATTTCAGATGAATTTTAAGAATTGAATTTGAATTTGACATTTTGAATGGCACACATCTCTGATATAGAAATGTCTTTTGTCCAGATAAACGTCCTAACTGATTGCTTTAGTGAATAATCAGCATCTCCCTTCACAGCGGACCTAAAGCCAAACACTGCAGCACCTGCAACAAATGCATCGCAGACTTCGACCATCACTGCAGATGGCTGAACAACTGTGTGGGAGGAAGGAACTACTGGTGAGCAGAAGTGCCATTTGATAACACAAATGTAGAAGCAGTATTTGCATATTTTTGCTTCTTTAAAGATGTTTTTACAGTGGCTGAATGTTCGTATAGGAAACATTGTATTTTTTTTTCCCAGGTTCTTTTTCATAACCATCTCCTCTGCTGTTATTGGGATGATCCTCCTCATTCTTGTGGTCTTGTTTGTCTTCATTGAGCACTATGTGAATCCCGCTGTCCTGCGCACCGCGCCGCAGTTTCAGAGTAAGACCCACTGTGTCTCTGGACTCAATTCCAGTTCATCAGCGCATGAAATTAATACTTTTTTTAATCAAGGACACATTAAATTGATCAAAAGTGACAGAAAAGACATTTATAATGTTACAAAAGATTTCTATTTCACATAAATGCTGTTCTTTTGAACGTTCTATTTATCTTTGAATCATACAAAATAAAATGTATGGCGGTTTCCTCAGAAATATTGGGCAGCACAACTGTTTTCAACATTGATAATAATCAGAAATGTTTCTTGAGCAGCAAATCAGCATATTAGAATGATTTGTGAAGGATCATGTGACACTGAAGACTGGAGTAATAATGCTGAAAATTCAGCTGTGCATCACAGGAATAAATTACACTTTAACAGATATTCACATAGAAAACAGCTGTTTTAAATTGTAATAATATTTCACAATTTTTACTGTATTTTTATAATCAAATAAATGGTGAGCAGAACAGACTTCTTTCAAATACTTTGTTTAAAAATCTTACTAACCCTTACCGAATCATACCCAATGACTTGTTCTTCCTCAGTATTTTTGTCTTGTCTTCCAGTAAAAATACCTAAACATTCTTAAATCAAGACACATTTACTGGAGAAGAAAAATTATTTATGATATTAAGTGTTGTTTTCTAATTTAAAAAAAAAAAGTATACGAATTTATGCTTAAAACAAGAAAAATCAGCCATTATTTTTCTTACCCCAACTCACTTAATTTTAGTACATTTTTCAGAAAACAGGACTAAATATCTAATATTCATTCCATTTCTGTGTTATTTTAGAATGATTTATATACTATTATAGTATTTATTAATATTTTGAATTACCTTTTTGTATATTTTCAGTTTTTAGTTTAATTTGTTTAAAACTTTTAAAGTTTTAGAAATTTTGTTATGTGCTTTTTTCATTTATATTTCTATTTAGCTCTGTTTTTTATTAATTTTAGTTAAAAACAAGAAAAATCTGCACGTGCTTGATACAAGTTTATTTTTCTTACCCCATTGGCAGATATTTTTCCTTTTTTAAGCTTAAACTCACTTAATTTGAGAGGCGGACAGTAGTGAAGTATTTTTTACTCTGCTTTAAAAGTACTTCTCAAGTGTCTGTACTTTATCAGAGTGTTTTTCTTTAGAAAACTTTCACAACATTCCAAATCATAATATTGTACTTTTTACTGCACTACGTTTCGTATTAAATATCATTTAATACTTAATTACATTAGAAATCTATTACTTTCTTAATTTTACTCAAGAGTAATTCAAATATTTACTTGAGTACAAGAAAGTAGTAGATTTTTAATGTTCTTAAGTATTAAAGGTTAAACAGACAACAAGTTTTATTTATGAAATGTAGCGCAGTGAAAAGTACGACATTATGCTTTGGAATGTAGTGAAGTAAAAGTTTTCCAAAGAAAAACACTCTGACAAACTACATACTTTTTAAATTTACTTGAGTAAAGTAAAAATACTTCTCTACTGTCTGCCTCTGCTTAATTTTAATATATTTTTCAGAAAACAAGACTGAAAATCTTAAGTCTTTTGGCTTTTCATGTAAATGTGTCTTGATTGAAGAATGTTTAAATATTTGACAGACAAAAATGC